>OMNM01001944.1:0-13010 GCA_900302745.1 Parablennius parvicornis | reverse complement strand
TTCTCAGATTGACAGTTTATGAGAAATAAATGTCTGTCCATGTTCTCAGCCGCAAAACTTAACTCTGTAAAATATCAAACAAGTTTTTTTAATCTGTTTTCAAAACTGCTGTGCCATTCAGTCAAAGTAAAACACTGCTCCTTCTGAATGAACCATGGAGAGGAAAGGTGAATGGGATAAAATAAAAGTTCCAGATGTCAAACCTTCAAAGCTCATTGAGGGCTTACGCTGGCAGAGGGATTAGAGGCAGGGTAAATACGGTGCTGCAGGTAATGCGGAGAAAACTCTCTCAGTCGTGCCCATTCAGTTTCAGTGATCACGAGGTGCTGTTTCATTGTCCATTGTCTATTTTGTTCTGGGAACATGGACTGAGAATATCATCCCGAAAGCCTACCGCTGCAACTTGGTGCATTAAACCACTTGGTGGTGTTGTTGCACATTTTGAAAGCAATAAAAATGAAAAAGAGATATTCACGCATTGATATGACAAAGTGCTTACAGAATATTTGAGTAGAGTGAGGTGGAAGCAGGATCAAGCAGGTTTATGAACACTAGAATAACAATATTTTAGAAGCTCATCTTTCTTTCCATCTGTCGAGTTTTAAAAGTGTCATTTGGAGTAAAGGCGCGTCCAGGTTTCAGTATTCAAGGCCACTGGAGGATACAGCAGAGCTTGCATGTGGGCCAAGTGAGAGGGAGAGAAAGCACCTGTCACTAAGACTCAGAGCAGCTGGACGCCATTCCCATGTGCAGCAAAATCCAACAAATCTTTTACAGGATTTGTTTTTCCATTGCAGATGGTCCTTTGCACATGTTTTCTTCCCATTGGTCAGGGGTCCCAAGCTGACTGCGCTGCAGCTCTGCAGGTACCACATATAAGGGTGTGCTTTGCCGCCACCGGGCTCCTCCGTCCACACTGAGGAGAAGAAACACTGCAGACATGAAGGGATGAGCAGGAGGAGCAGCTGCAGGGTGGAAAGGTAAGAGCTGTGAACAGGGCTGGTTTTAGTTTTATCAAGGGATCCAATGGAAAGTACATATGGAAGAATAGTTTTTGCAATGCATGCACACATTTTAATTTTAAATCTTCATTTGCAAGGCCATGTGAAAATTGCAGCATCTTTTGGCACTACACAGTTTTAGAAATGCATGCAAGACTCTAGTATTTATTGTTTTTCAAATCAATGCTGATATGTTGTTGTTTTTTATTTAATTTTCCAAAATGTTTGTATGCTGAAATATAAAGATGAATTTCATATTGTACAATTATATTCCAAGTTTTAAATTATTTGTTAGTTATAATACGATAATATCGAGCAACGTGCACAATTACAAACATTTTCTGAACACTGTAATTTAGCATGTAACACATTTTTTGTGTCACATTCTATTGTGAGAATTTTTTTACTTTTATTATGACTGAACATATTTACTTCAAATTGGTTGATTATCGAACATATTCTGAAATCAAGTGTTGGATGACGACAACACATTATCAGTTCTAGAAATAAACTGATAAAATGAAATGTTGTTTCTTTATTATTGTCTTTCAAATTATTTAAGCACCACATTTAAGATAATGAAGTTTCAAGTATTTGTTTGATGTTTTTAAATTGTATCCATATAGACTCAGTTTGAGAAAAAGACACTAACATTTGCTGATGTGAAATATTCTTTTTGAAATACTTTATTCTAGTAATTTTATGACTAATGAATATTTCATTGACTAGCACTTTACTCACAACAGATCAATAAATCAATCTTTATTTGTAGAACACTTTTCATCCAAAAACAAAGCAGCACAAAGTGATTTACATTTTGAAAGCAAAAGCAGTAACCTTCCCTCTGAAGCATGAACACAAAATTATAAATGAAGCAGGTAAGGACATCTGCAGTGAGAAAACACGAGAGCCAGAGTAAGAGATGGAAAAGACAATAATACAAATTTAAAACAATTAAACACTGAGGTAAAAGGTCAAGGCCTTAACAGAAATTTTTAAAAAAAGAAAAGAATGAAATCAAAGTAAAAAGAATTAAATACGTGGGTATACTGTACTATATTGAGTTGCCCTCCGATCTTTAAGCAGACCAAAGTAATAAAAGGCTTTGGTATATCTTTAGGTTGGATGAAAAGTTCATTGCCTGAGGACTTGAGAAAACTAACACGACAAATGTTCAATCAATAGGTAGAACTAAGACCATGGAGTGAAAATGTAAGTGAGCACTTGAGAAAATAAAGTCTTGACTTATCACACATTATCCTCCAGAATTATCTGTTGGTCGTGTGACTTACTGGCCGGTCACCGTAATCTACGGGCCTGCTTTGAATGGATTACATACACAGACAATTTAAACGAGAGACGGGCTGAGTAATGACTGATTGGTGATTTGAAGACAACAGAGCTACTGTCTGTTAAAAACACCTTAAAATGAACAGTCTTAATAGTGTGTTTTTTTTATTATTATTTTACTTGGTAAAATGATAATGAATTTTTGCCCAATGGAAAATTATAGATCTGGTAATGATACACCGTTTTTGGATAATGATCATGTATATATAACCCATTGGGCGAAATGGAGGGACAAGGATGATGGCTGGCTGGATATATTGCATTCTATCATTACATTTATCTATCTTCTAAAACTCTTCATCCCATAAAGGGTTGTAGAAGGCTGTAGTGGAGCCCAGCTCACAATGGTGGAAGCCAGAATATACTGTGGCGGAAACAGTCTCACTGAACTAATCAGACTTTATTAATCCCCTTGGGGAAATTCCTTTTGATTTTTTTTTCCTGCATTGACAAATTTTAACATAGAATTCAAGTTGTTGGTCTGTTAGTCAATTAGGAAAAATACAATTTCACACAGAAAGTCTCTATGACCAGACTCAAACTGGGCTTTGTCGTTGCTATTAGGCTGGATACAACACTTCCTAAACAATCATTGATAGTTTTCACATGTATAACATTTGTGTAGGATTTTTATCAAAATCACATTGTTGTGATGGAATTGCAATATTTATCATCGAGTTTTAGTGAAACTGTATTTTTTTTCTATTAAAAAAGTTCATCACAAATACTGTTTTGCCTTTTATATTACTCTTTATTTATTTAATTAATTAAAAAAAAAAGGGCATTGTTCTCATTTTCAGTGTCAGCCGCCAGGAGGCAGCATCACACAAGCTGAAATCAAGGCAACCCAAATGAGCCCAAAACCTCTTCAGCCCTTCATGCAGCTGTCAGTGTAAGTAACATATAAACATAAAGTGGATTATATTAAGAGCAACGTTTCAGGATATGCAGTGCTGAAATAAATATCAATGAACTATATTATATACTATATATAATTTGTTTTGTTTTTTTCATTATTTATCTGCAGTGACAAATTGAATCTGTTGGCAAGATGTTAAAGCTCAGTGTAAGTATTCAGCCCACATTTCCTGTAGAAATATTAACAAATGATTACATATACACTCCAGATTTAATGTTTTTAGAGTTTCATGTCAAAATTAAATTTATTGTGCATTTTTCCATTCTTCTGACTTTAGTGTATATTTGCAGATTTGGAGGATCACCTTGACTCATACTAAAATAAAATCTGAGGAGAGTTTGTCTGCAATTGTATTGGTAGGTATGCAGTCAGATACATCCACCCATCCATGCATACATACATACATACATATATACATATATACATACATACATACATACATACATACATACATACATACATACATACATACAAACATGAGATGGCACTCATAATCACACCTATGATTAATTTCACTGTTACAAAATAACCCCAAATTCATGTTCTTTGAGTCAAACTGCAGTTCTAGGACAAAGCCCATGCACACAAAAAACAAGCCCGGGTCACACACCTAGGCTCCCTATCAGACTCACATTGTTGCGGTGAGGTCAGAGTGCATACCGTTACACCACCATACATTCCTATACACAGAAAGATGTTGTGTAAACACATAGCATATTTTATTGTTCTGTGTTTGTGGACAAATTGAGAAAGAAAGGTATATGCAAAATTAAAATTAGTTAAATTAATAAGAGCGCATCATGAGGGATTCATAAGAACCTCTGGCATGTTTTATATATTATCTCTTAAAAGTGTAATCCCGACAAGACAATTATTGCCCCAAATTGGCTCAAAATAATTAGGTTCTTAAGTAAATTAAAGTAGTGTCTGGCAGCATCTATGGATGAATCTTTCCAATCTTATTAATGCTTTATCCTAACTAGCGTCACAAGAGGATGAGGACTAGCTCTGGTTAACATTGCCAATGTTTGTACACCAAATAAAGACTTACATTTTTAGATACAGTCATATGGACAAAGTTTCTTTTGAGGAAGTTTTCAATTCAGTGAACCCTTCCATCTCTGCAGCATGTCCTGGCTGATACATCTGTGAGCTGTCAAATTCAAAGCTGGCATACAATAACCTGATTAGATGGATTCTGTTTAGTCGTCTTTGACAGAATTAGGTCCTCACAGGAAATTGTGTGTGGTAAGTCCTGAGCAAGGGTTAAGGTGGAACAGCAAGGACTGTGACATTAATTCCCTGAGCTGTGCTGATGCAAGCTCCAGCTGGATCATGGACTATATAGGTCTGACAGCCCCTGTCCCCATTAAAGCACTCACCTGCTTTTAAAGGAAGGTTTCACACCTAAAATGTTTGGTGGGAGTATGCCTAATGATAACAGAAGATTTCTAGATCATGAGCTGTTTTTTTTTTGTTTTTTTTTAAAGAAATATAAGTTATTGTGATCACAGTTTCACACTTTATATTTCTGTGTTGCATAAAAAGTATGGCACGCTCTCATTGTAGTACTAAAATATTGTATGGCAGACTTTTCATAATGCTTTGAACAGCAAGAACCTTGCACACATATTCTTGATCCTTGTCGAGGGCTCCATTGTCTATTGTATGAAAATGATGAATTCTTTTACGGTACAGGATGGTATTTTATAGGATTTTTATAGGATGGTATTTTACTGATCTATACTGTCTTTTCTAGCATTGATATATTCACAGACATACTCAAAAGTTACACAATTAATTGTAAAGGAACAGCTCTTACTTATTAAAACAAGAAAACCAAAAGTAATACACCGATAATGGTGTTTAGGCTCAAAGAATTTGCAGTTGGCAGCACATTGGTTTGCTCAATTTTTCTGTCACGAAATGTTTCTAATGTTTTGAGTCACTTACATTTTCTCATCAACATTTATTTCAGGCATGACAGGTGTCATTCACTGACAAAAAGTCCAGGATAAAGAGAGACTGCAACAAGTGGTGCAGGGTTCTACGCTCTTGCCTCAGAGTGTGAATATTTATCTTGGTACTCAGTTCAGTTCAGAAACCTGCATTTGAAGAAATAGTGAATCTCAGTTGTCCAGAGATGTGATTGGTGATCTGTCCAGGATGTACCCTGCCTTCCCCCATAGTGAGCTGGGATAAGCTCCAAGGCCTAATGAATCTAAATTGGATTAAGCAGTATAGCAACAGAAAAACACTGTATGAACACAGAACAAACAAAAAGTAGTAACAAAATTTTAAGCAGCTCAAGAGTCAAGTCCTTCCTTCAGAAGCTAGTGGAGACCAACACAGAGCATTAAGAGAGTGACTGTTGGACTTACCTTTGCCAGAAACCAGAGGCACAACAATTAATTTAAACATTTTTAAAAATACTAGAGTGTTACATTTTGGGTCACAATGTGTCCAGTATGGGAAAATCTCTCAGAAGAAAGCCAAAGTGAGTTTTTATAAGTGAAACTAAAGATAACGAGTCTTGTGCAAATTATACTTGTTCAACCAAACTCATCCCTACGTCGCTCGTACCAGGGATTTGAGAGAAATGGATTCATTCATAAATGTATTGTATTTTATCATTCTCTGATGTATGAGAAATATTGAGGCGTGTTGTTTTATTGGATTACTGAGAACCCCACATAACTCGGTAGTTATTGTTTTTGAAATATTGTTTAAGTAGATATGAAGTAGTCATGCAATAATACACATTCACAATGCAGACCCCATCTCCAAAGTTTATGAGCCTTCGAAAGTACTAACCAACAATCAGGGACTTTTAGAGATAGAAAGAAATTATACCAGAAATGGTGGAAATGCTTGCTGGAGCATTTGTTGAATCTGACATGTACCACTTGTAATCTCCAACTGTAGGAAAGAAAGTAAAAGAAAGTTACATGAATACCTAAATGTTGCATGAAGCCCCTTGGGGTTGTTCCCAGTGAGGGAACTCATATACAATTGGTAGCCATTGGCAGCTTCATCATCAGACTAGGCGATCAATAATACTCTCTGCTTAATGACTTATTAGAGAACAACACCCGTCTAAACACAAGAGTCAAAAGTTTCAAGAGTTAAATTTTAAACTGCAGCAAAGTCATTGAACAGAAGGTGGCAAGCAAGAACTCATATATGTTTGACCGACTTACTTGACCGAGGAGCAAAGTAAATTGGAGAGGGTTGGGTGACCTCAGACCTTACAGGAGTACTCACTTTAAAGTCACAATTATCCTGCTCTTCATGTACCACAACTTCTTCTTTGCTGTTCTTTCATCATCAACTTTGGCTAATCAAGCTCATGAGAGCAAATAGTGATTTTAATGACAGAAATTTGACCAGTAAGTGACATTGCCCATTGCCGATTGCCCATGCTCTGTTGATGAGGAACTATTGCAGGTCAGGTTGTTAAAGTTGATTCACCATTGTAGCTACATTAGACTACATCAGACTAGTAGCTAAAGATAGTCGCTAAGAGTGCGTAAGTTACAAAATGTGGTTTCAAAGCTGCACTGTACCACTTACGCAGAGATTCCAGATTATTATTGTGTGTTTCCGAGATAGAAGGTCAGTCAGGCAGGTAGCCAACTGAAGCATATAATAAAGATAATATGGGCATAAGATTGGTATTTAGGATCTAAAATGCCATTCCTTGCTCAGACTATGTGCTTTTCAGTGCTGTTATACAGAAGAAGATGAGTGTACCAAGGAATTTTCAGGCAGAGCAACCTTCTACCCTTGTTGGACGAATCCATTTGGAGTTTCCGGGATATTGGTAAAGCCCAACGTACGTTTTAAAATTACATGTTGATGTCTTCCTTGTTGTAGTTTATTGCAGTACCCTAACTGATTTTAGAAAATGGTGGATTGATGTATCAAGAGGGATCGTCCACGGTTCCTATTGCCAGTTGCCTACTTCTCTTTTCACATGTTTACACGTTGGTCCGTGGTCTGAACAAGAGACGATCCAACAGGGTAAGAACGCCAAGTCAAACAGGTTTATGTCTCAACAGCTGTAATTCAAACACGTCACATGTATTGCACAAACTGTGTGTGTGTATGATAATGTTGAGTCATTGATCAGTCTGGAGTAAGGAAGACTCATCGTTGCTTCAAAAAAAGGACACGCCAAAAACAAGGATTATGTTTGATAGGTCTTAGCTTGACTGAGTCTGTGTTATTGCTTAATGTAACTGAGATCTTAGCACGTTTCGTAGCAAATTAAAAACGATCATCACCAATAATTTTTGAGTCAATATGCTTAAAGCATAGTGCTGCTCCGTGGCTGTACCGGTAAAAGTCATTGGACATGCCCTCTTTTTTGGACATCGTTGTCGTGCGCTGTAATCAAAGTAGTGTACGTTGCAGTGACTTTTATCTTATGTTTTCATACTTCCATATCAGAAATGTTACTTTTTACTGGTATGTCTGTCTCATCTGTAAGAATTATAAATGATGTGTCATATCCAGATGGTGCCAAAGACCAATGATACCTTTGGACTGTTCCTTCAAGCTGGGTGATCTTGTACTAGAAGACTAGTAAGAATTGTAAGGTAAGCATTCGCCAAACAAGTAGTTTAAGGTTGTCTCCAGGTGGTAGGTACAAAGTACTTCATTGTTAGGCTTTTACTTTTGCATGTTAAGATATGTTTAGGCAAGAGAGTCAGGCGCCAAGTGTGACTTGCCTTAGGGTGAGGGCTTAGCAGGGATTCCTTGTGTTCAGCAATTTTCTGGTTATGCAGGAGTGTGAAAGGTGGCTGTCCTAGACGTTTCTTATGCACTAATGGAAGTGTTTCAGTTATCTCCAGCACTTTGAATTTAAAACCCAGATTTTTCAGTCTCAAACATTATTAGTAAGAAGATCCTATTCACTCTGTCATCTCCGACGCCTTAGCTGCTCCAAACATTTCAAAATCGGCCTGATAGCTTGGGACGGTAATGATTCCCACAAGTCTCCTTTGATTTCGGTGTATGAAAATTAATGTGCAAAGCCTCTGTCAGTACCATGATAACCTACAACCCCCGCCACAATGTAATCTCATACGTGTGACCTCTCAGAGAGTCAGATCATGTTTACAGGTACAAGCAGCGGCTTGAGAGTCAGAATTCAATGCCTAATCAGAATCAAAAGCATGTCAGCATGTTTGAAAGGAGGATTGCATTTCAGCATGCCTAGACGCAGGACAGTGAAATACTCATCGCAATCATAGACTTGGAGCTTAATCACAGTAAAGGAACCTGGTAGGTGTTGTATTAAAGTGTAGCCAACAGAGGAAAAAAAATGGAGGCACATATGTGCCAGGACACTTTTGCTGTTGTGTTGACTGAGGATTCAGTCACAAAGGTTGGTGTAGGACTTACTTTTGTGACTCATGACTAAAGTTCTTTGACTGACTCGCTCAAACATCACCTGAATGAGATAGACTTCCTATGAATTAATCCATGGATAATGTCACTGTTTGACATACTCCTGTGACACAGAATCCTTGGAGCTGGTGGTCTGAACTGTTGGTGGCTTCACTGAAGAACTCAGCCATCAGAAAGTAAAGCACAGCAAGTTAGGATTTCATCAGGATTTCATCAGCCTTTTTACTGATAGCTACTAGTATTTCCTCATGAAAACACCAAACAGACCAGTCTAGTGCCCTCTGCTGACCAAACTGTAAATCACTATCCCAGGAGGAATTTTTCAGTATTTTCACTTTTCTTTATTTCTAACCCTGTGTTTATTGACAAAAGCAACTGTGGTTCTCAAGAACTTGATCAGTTGTGTAAAACAAGTCCAAAACTATTTTTCATACAGATAGGACCTTTGGTAACTCTGGACCCTGAAGACTTGAGAGGGTGGTGCCCTTACATGTTCTGTGACAAGAAGTGTGTTTTCTGCCCTCTTTGATACTTCTTGTATGAACTTGCGAATAATACAAATGAAATAATCATTTAACCCTTTTGCACCCATCTTTGTTTGGCTGGCCTCTACTCAACAATTTTGGAAATACATTCTTGGAAGTAAACGTGAGTGAGTAAAGAACAGTAAAGTAGGCATCGACTTAATTGGATTTTACGCCGTAGTAACAAGTGACCCTCAAGCTTATTACCTGAACAACGCCACCAAGCGGTGAAACTGTGGAGTCTGAATCTGATCCTTTGTTTTGTAAACACTAATGATGTGTCCTTGCACATGTATTGTCACAACTACCTAATGGATTTATTATTAAAAAGAAAATGCCAGCTACACTATATAACAATTTAAAATAATATCTCTCGAATTGAAAATATCAACACATTGTAATTGTAAATAACAGTTTTTTGAAGGAATTGTAAAGTAAGTTAGCACGCACACATTAACCATGTTTTCAATCTTTATAATAGCGAGAAAATCCAGTCTATATTATATTATATTATATTATATTATATTATATTATATTATATTATATTATGTTATGTTATGTTATGTTATGTTATGTTATGTTATGTTATGTTATGTTATGTTATGTTATGTTATGTTATGTTATGTTATGTTATGTTACATGCCATTTTAAATACTTAATGTTGAATTTCTACATTGTAATTTAAAACATATTCAAAAGGAATTTTAGGAAAAGTAAAAGGGAAAGTGGTTACAACATGTATTTTTTGTTTGTTTGTTTGTTTGAACTTTTTACAGGGTTTTACATCATACTGGGCCCCAAAATTCAGTAATCCAGAAGTTGCTACAACCATTCTTTTTTTTCATGTGAGTAATGGATTTTACTATTATACACTGTGGCGCACTGGTATTCCATCCAAGCATGTATATAGGAGTTTTTTTTAAGATAAGTTTAACAGTTTTCAGCCAATTTGAAACAATGTGCCCTGGATCACAGTGGACGGACACCGAGCCAAAATTAAAGCCAAAGCCTGAGGTCACATCATGGATGCAGGATATTGTGTTGTAATGAGGTGACTGATGTAACACAGTGAGGTATAACAGGTAATTGGGTCTGTCGTAATGGGATCATCCTGTGGATTTAAAAGTTATTTGAAGTGCTGCGTACATTTAAGCGATAACAGAGACAGCATCAGTGATCTAGGTCTTAAAAAAATGGCCTTGATGATACAACTGGACTTCAACTTTGTGCCCATAATTATTGTTTTTACATGGCAAAACCTAGTATAGCTCCATACAGATTAGTTACAGCATATACATGCATATAGAAAAAAGTTAAATAAAAGAGATTTATGTCATGAAGAACTTTGTTATCAGTGTTTTCTGGATTGCATAAAGAACATGTTTATGCTCTCAAGTTAGTTAAATATAATATTTTGATGTTGCAGATAAATTAATATCTGTAAATGTGAGAATTGGCACCTGAATCACTTTCAATTATATCAAATAACAATACAGTCCATGATGGAAGTCTTACAAGTGAAATAGTCCTGCAGCTCAGTGAACTGTACTTTATGCTTGGATCGAGTGTCAGATCATCACCCCACGTTTTAAGTTGCTGAATTGAATAATTGGGGATTTTGTTTGACAGCTGTAAGTTTGAGTCACTTTGAAGTAGTTTTGCAACAATCTTCTGTCTATGATTGCCACAGTGGCTGAAATATATTGATTTACAGTGTGTCACAAAATGACTGGCATCATTGGGCTACGTTAGTAAATGTAGCTGTTGGTGCACTAATCTGAATGCTTCCTATAAACAACACAGTTGTTTACTGCTCATTAGCAGACTGCGGGGGCAAAGGAGAGAGTGTGAGAGGAGATTTTTACCATGTTGTCCTGTCATGACACTGTGGGGGACGAGCCTGACTGACACCTTAACCCTCCCCGGGGATTTGTGGGATTGTGAGTGGAGTGAAGGATTAGGATTTTCAGTGGCACACAGCAAACAGTTGGTCTGTGGGTCAGTGTGTCAGTGTATCAGTGAGTCAGTAGGCTTTTATTTTTCTCAGAGTAGGTCAGCTATTTGTTTTCCATGAGCGAGGTCAATGCAATTATTTCCTTGTGTCAGAGAACACTCACCTGTACTCACATGTTAATTTGGACGTGAACTCCCGAAAGCAATGCTCTGAAACCATCACACGTGCTCCACCGATATCCGTGTTTTTCATCAGACATAAACATCGGGTTTGTAATCGGTGTAGGACAGAATGGCTCGTGATTTAAATGCTAATTATTTCATCACAAAAGATTACACATATTAGGAGTTATTTTCTCTCCTGAAACATACATTTTTCTTTGGACATTGATGGATGAGTTAAATCCTGCGAAAACATGAAAACTCCCCTCAGAAAATCCCTTAAGCTCAACTCAGACTCAAACTGTGGAAAATGTCACTATTAGAATGAATTGCTAACCACTGCACCACTTGAAATGATCAGAACCTGCTATTTTTTATCCTCAATCAAACATACACAACACAGCAGATGTTGAAAGCTAGTTGATGTTGAAGACCATTTTAGATTATGTAATGACAATCACACTTGGTGAAGGTGAAGTAGGTGAAGATGACTTGTTAAAGTAAGCAGTCAAAAAATAAAAGAAGAACAAGAACAAGAAGGATATGGGGATATTTAACCCTTTAATCATATCATAACATTTAAAAATGATCCACAAATAAAGCTTGACGAACTGAAAATTGCAAAGTTGTTGAAAGTTAATCCATCTGAAACTTGTAATATCATCAGTGACTCAGACAAGACTGAAACATCTCTGTGCTCAAGGGACAGGACTGAATGTCAATACTGAATATTATAGATCACTGAGGAAACTGTTTGTAGAATGTGTTGGCATTGGATTTGCAGCTATTGTATGTCCCTCCCACAATCCCAAAACAGGCCTGTTGGGTTGATTGATGAATAGAAATTGCTCTATAGTTGTGTTTTTTGTTGTTGTTGTTGTCTCTGTGTGGACTGGTGAACTTTCCACCGTGCACTTTTAATTATAATGATATTTACTCTTTTGTGCATAGCCTGCATCATCCCAGTGACAAACCTTTTTACTTTCCCTCAAATGCTTGTTTTTTTTTAACAAATACGGGTCATTAGAACAAAGGTGAAGCCGTTTGATTGATTTTTCATGACTCTGTTCACAGTATCTGACCTTGGTCACCTGAAGTTTTCTTCTTCTTGTTTTTAGTAGCATGAATGGCATATTCAACAAGAGACAAACTTTTCTACCCAACAGTTTCATCCAGTGACTTTGACACATATTGGACTGGACAGAGGCAAACAACTGAGGATGCAAGAAAAAGTATATGTGACTTTTGGTACTTACTAGTTTTCGACATCAATCGTTTAGAAAATGTGAAGCAGTCTTCATTTGAGTCACAAGTGGACACAAAGTGCTTAACCTAAGACCGCATAGTCAATTCAACAAGGGTGGAAAGTGACTAATACAATTTTCTTGCCAATGTACTTTTATATTCTTAGTGATAAAGTTGACATTCTAAACCAAACTTCAAATTGAAAATTAATAAAGACCTTAAATGACTTTAAAAAAAACAAAACAACAAAAAAAAAAAAACATTTGTTGCCAGATTACCTTCAGACACTGATTATAGTCCATTTCCGATGGTGTAACTTCAGCACCACTGTTGGCTGCACTAGACGAGTTAGGACATTATCTCTGGAAAGAACATTTTGTTATGACCTATGTTATGATATAATATTTACAAGTTTCACCCTGGCTGGGATGACTGAAAGCT
>OMNM01001942.1:0-11837 GCA_900302745.1 Parablennius parvicornis | reverse complement strand
CTCCAGGGCTGTTGGAGATGAGCGTAGCATCGATGCAGAGGTGGTTCTCTGCAACGTGTGACCTTTGTGTATCATTTCTGTGTTCGGTACAGTATTAAATATGATTAACGGCATTTAATAAGTACTTGTATCGGTGCTCGGTATCAATAAATCACTAAAGATTTGTACTCATACTTGTACTTGTCCTTTGAAAAAGTGGCATTGATGCATTCCCAAC
Organism: Parablennius parvicornis; assembly: GCA_900302745.1. Classification (NCBI taxonomy): domain Eukaryota; kingdom Metazoa; phylum Chordata; class Actinopteri; order Blenniiformes; family Blenniidae; genus Parablennius; species Parablennius parvicornis. The sequence goes on along the minus strand of OMNM01001942.1, from coordinate 11,620 downwards.
ATGTCATGAAGTTAAAAGTCGGGTGGAAGCAGAGATGAGAGTTTAAGGATTAAAGGGTTGAACTGGTAAATGAAAACTTTGTTGACCATCTGTCTTGATGTTTGATTTCAGATGTTGGTGACGACTCCAGAGAAGTGGGACGTGGTGACCAGGAAGAGCGTAGGCGATGTGGCTCTCTCCCAGATCGTGCGTCTGTTGATATTGGATGAAGTTCACCTGCTGCATGAAGATCGAGGGCCAGTCTTGGAGAGCTTGGTGGCCAGAACCATCAGACAGGTCTGTCCTACCATTATGCATTTTCTAAACTGTCCTGCCGTCGCACTTTTAATTATCGTGAGGTTTTATTTTTCATATAGAACCTTCCTCCGAAAATTTTAATCTTATCTTATTAAGTAGTTCAGAGCTCATTTAAGAGTTGACTAGACTTGACACTGACTGATTGGCTTTGAATAAAAGACTGAATTTGACGATTTCCTTTTTGGATTTTAGACGTTTGCGCAGTGAATTCGGCCGACATTGTGTCTTTTTTTGACAAAAACATGTACTGGACAGGTTTGGTGAATAATGTGCAGTATTAGTCCATACCAAGAAATTAGATGCCATGAACCTACAAATGCCAGTATGATCAACAATACTTCTTGACCTTGTCATTACAGGACTTATGTCTGGGTTGTATATCATGCAGACCCTAAACCCAAATTTAACTGAAATAGTAGCAGCAATGCAAAGTTTGTATTATACTTCACAATCTCACTGTATTGATTGACCTCGCAGTATAAAGTTGACGTTAACATCATTATTGAACATTTTTGGAAGCAAAGTATGTATAGATTTAAAGCATTCCCAACATATTGAGATTAAATTCTCCCCACTCAAACTGATGTGCTGAAAAAAACCGGTTTTCCCTTTTTCCTAATGCCTTTCTGCCAAATTGCACTTTTTCTTAATTCTGCAAAAATAACATTTCAGTGTGAAACAAAGCAGCTCCCAGACAGCAGCATGTCCCTGGATCAGCTGGGCACGTCAAAGTCCACCTTTGCACACATTTATCCACAAAATCTCCCAGCTCCTCTCTTAAACTCTCCACCGAGACTGCAGCAGACGCTCGGAGAGGGAGGAGGCAGCTGGGTTGGTGCACAGTCAGCGGTTCAACTGGGAAGAAATTTGTGTGTTAATTACATGTCGACTTGAATTTATAACATGTGAGACATGACAAAGATATCAACTGCATTTCCTAAATTCTTCATCAAGAACAATTGAGGAGCAGCATGAATCCAGCAAAATAGCTTTATCGCACGCACGCACGCACACACACACACACACACACACACACACACACACACACACGCAAAGCAGAGAACAATGAGCTCTAAACATTAATAATGAGAGCAGACGGACAGTCTCGTGGACAGACCACCAGGTTGGATTGATGTTACGGTGACTGTCAAAATAAAACCACCAAGTCGGATTGTAATTACGGTGACTATCAAAATAAAACCACAAAGCCGGATTGTTATTATAATGACTGTCAAAATAAAACCACCAAGTCCAGGGCAATATGGACTGGGAGTCATGACACCATGAAAGAAACTTTGTTCAGATTGTCCAGCGACTTACATACATGGCACCTATGTCGCTACGTTTCCGACGTCTACACAGAGACGAAGCCTGAATATTTTACAAATAGTTGCGTTTTCCCCCTTTTCTATGGAAACGGAGTGAGTGGGAGTGTTTTTGAAAAGTTCCACCTTGAGAGCTGTTTTCAAAAAGTTGTGACTTCCAAGCGCCTTATTGTGTAAACGGATGCCAAAAACACAACAAATGTTTTCAGTTTTCTCTGTAAGGCAGCAGAAAAGCCGCCACCTCTGAGTCTGGTTCCTGCAAAGGTTTCTTCCTGTTAAGAGGGAGTTTTCCTTATCGCAGTCGATTTGCTTGCTCATGTGAATTTGTTGAGTTTTTCTCTGTTAAAGGCATCTAGAGATGACTGTGTTGAATTTGGTGAGATTTCAATAAAGCTGAATTGAATTGAATTGAATTGAATTGTAAGAAGTTGTTTAAACGGGACCTAAATCTTGTCTGTGTGCGTGTGTGTGTGGGTGCGCGCGCGCATGTGAGAGTTTGAAGCATTTGACTGTTCATAGAATATGATATGGATGTAGATTCAAATGCAAAGAAAAGTACATTTCATTCCCTCTGTCCAAACCTTATTAGTCACCAACTCATCCAACACATTTCAGTAAAAGCACACCAATCCTTAAAACTGTGATAATTTTGTCCATGATCATCAGAATATAAGATTTTCATAGAGGTTCTTATCATAGCCTTCATAATGTCCCAGCGGCACCTTTCTGCTGGAAGCAGGAAAATAATCAGTGCGCTATCCTCCCAGCTGATTGCCTGTGATGATGACTGGCATGTGTCTGCACGGGAGCCCGACTGGATTCCTGAGTGATTATGTAAATTCAGACAGGCGGGTGGAGGGAAGGAGCTGTAGTGTCCTGTCCTCTGTTCTGATGAACCGCTGTGACACACAACTCTATGGAGGGAAATTAATAAACCCAGGCAACATTAGATGCAAATGGATGTTTTCAGAATGTATAAACTGACCGAACCACACGTCGTACTCTTCAGATTCCATTTTGATGCTTGACTCTTCCTCTATAACTACTGTACGTGCTTCATTGTTGCCGTTCTTGTGATGCGACCCCGTCTGAGCGCTTGATGTTTGAAGAATATGTGCAGTCTATGTAGATTCAACATGAACTTACACATGAACGCGTATAACTTAGCACTGCTTTCCCACTCGGAACACAGCGGTAAAATGAGGATGTAATAGTAGACATGATGGAGTGTAAATCACATCGGCAATAAGGCAGGAGCAGCCATCCTTACCCATGACTCCCCCGTTCTTTAGTGTTTATTTATAGCTCCTCTCAGAGTTAATAACTCAACCACCTGACCTGTAAAGCATCATCGACAGTAATATCTCATCATTACTGCAAGACTCCATCGTGGTAATAAATAAAGATTCCACAGTTATATTGAAAGACTTTACAAACTGCTTGAGTAGATGAGAGAAAGAAGCCCGTCAGAGAAATACCGTTATTTTAAAATCAAACACAAATGAATAGTGCCCTTCAGATTGTGATGCACAGTCTGCACGTTGTGCTACAACAGCACCGGTACAGAGGTAATGAGGTGAGATATCTGAGGTAGAATGTAAATTCACACATGTGAAGATCTGAGAGACGTGGATAAAAACCAAAATGTGATAGTCTTGCATCAGAGATCGGCAGAGTTTGGCCATCTTGCCCTAATGTGATCATCTTATCGTCACCTGTGCTGTTGCCGTGAGTGGCGTCACCAAGACTTCGGCTTCAAACTTAGACATGCAACACAGCTCATTGGAAAGGCACTTGTACTTGTCACAGAACATCAGGTGATTAAACTTTCCAGATATTTGTGTTTTCACCGTCCTGCCTGAGGACAATCTGTGACAACCATTGAAGTTTGCTGGTGCATGTAGGGCCTGAATGCTGACGTGTACAAATACATGAAATCTGTAATAATGGCAAAGCTAGACAGAGGAAGACTGGGTTGAAAGAACTGTGTGACTAGAGACTATTTGAGATGCCTATGCAGACGCCTATCCACAAGACAGAGAGACTACAAGAGCTGCGTTTCTTTGTTCCCTTTTCTATCAGTTTGATTACATTCTTTATGATTGAGAGTTTAAGACTGAATCAAGTGATCAGATTTTTGTGCACCAATAATGTGATCCTATTTAGTCAGTAGATGAATGGATTTAGTGAATAGATTTAATTTATATAGCGTTTTTCCACCACTTGAGGAGTCCCCAAAGCACTTTACACTATTAATCACATTCACACTCCATTGGAGGGGGCTGCCATGCAAGCCGCTCCATCCATCCATTGTGAGAGCAGTTTGAGGTTGAGTGTCTTGGTCAAGGGCTCTTTGTAATGTGGAGAGGGGGGGATGGGGAATCAAACTTGCAACCTTCCGATTTAGAGATTTAGAGACCACTCCTCCAGCCGAGCCTTTGGATCAATCATTCCCATAACATGTGACACAGACTCTGTTCAGAATGACAGAATGGTCATGAAGCAGCCCTCCGGTTCACCAGTACATTTTTATCTGAATGGAACAGTAGAATCTTCAGATAAACATGTTCTAAAGGGTTTTCCGCTCCCGTTATTTGTGTGTTTGGAAACATCACAGCACAGAAGATGATGCAAGTCACATTATCATAAAGCGTCATATTACTTTCAGAAAACTTAGCAGCGGGGTTTACCATGAGAACAAGGATATTCTGGATAGGCTACATGATTGTCTGGGTAATCTACTGCTGGAAAATGTTGGATCCTGCCATTTGCTTTACATTGATGCTATGTATATGAATGTGTCTCAGTATTTCCTCATGGTAAAGGCCTCATTGGGGGGAATAATGTGGCCTGCTCCAGGTAAATAATGTCCAGTTACACAACACAGTTCAAGGTCTTCACTTGGCCTCCAAGTCTCTTGTTTAATGTCGTCCCAGACTGAGGAGCTAATTCAGATAACCTCTCCACATCTTCTCTCCCTTTTAACATCAATAAAAAGACCAAATACCACCAGACAGAAATACCTCAGAGAATCAAGGCTATTTTTTGGACCAATCAGGAGTCTGACACAATATTAGGAAGATGCTTATGATTTTAGCAGTGATCGGATCAGCTTAAAAATACGTTCAACCTTCAAGCAACATTCAATTGTGTTAAAACTTTTCAACATTTCATTCTTTCATTCCAAACTATCATATTGAGACAGTTTTTCTTTAAATTCATGTAGACTGTCAGTAAGAGTTAATTTCAGTCATTGGGCATGACCAAACTTATTTTAACTACACATAATCTCAAAGTAAAATCTCAAATCCACATTTTAGAGTATACACCTGAAGGTGTGAAATAAAGGTGAAACGACCCTTTTAAATATGACTGGATTGTTTGACCAGCATTATCAACAAAGGTAAAAGCATCCAAGGCTTCCAGTTGTGTGCTGAAGCAGCGCAAGTGTGACCAGAGAGAACACAGTGAAACACAGCGGCAGGGACGAGCTGCTGTGTGTGCAGCTCCGGGACCTTTTCTCTGAGGTTAACCGCAAGGTAATTGAAAACTGGTCGGTACATGTGGCCGCTGTTTACGCGGTTCACAGCCCCTTTATCTGCAGGTTTAGCCAATATTACTGAAGAAGAGCTGACGGAGCACTTTATACACCTCAGGCTCCAGAGGTTGTGCTGCAGGCTACGAGTTTGAAGCTACTTGACTGTCGCTGCATTTGCCAGCAGACTTCACATGCTGGCAGTCAGACTGGGGCATCTGCATTTCTGTAATCACTGAGGCTGCTCAGTAATGCCTCGCCTCTACGCAGTCCCTTCAACCTGGAAGTTTTGCGTCGAGATTGTTTGAGCTGCCAAGTAAATCACCATCGTAAAGCTAGGGGCATAGAAACTGTATGAACCTCATTTTTATTTTACATCCATAACGAGCAATTTGTCTCAAAGATTGGCAGTAACCCAGTGAATTCTAGCTTTGTGTTCAAACCAGCAGACAGTAGCGACGAGCTACAAGCTAGCTTCCTGCACAATGTCAATCTGGATGACAGAGCATTGCAGACGGCACCAAAATGAGAATATCTTGCCCCGCCCCTGCGCTGTGTGTACTGTTATTATTATATACTGTTGTAATTTAACGGCTTTTTCAAAAAAGCCAAAAATAAAGGTGATGTGGCGTCATGACGTAGTAGAGCGGACCAATCACAGTTCGTGTTCTGTGTACTTCCCCTTGCGTTCGATGTTGTGTTAGATGTGGAGGTGTTTCACAGCAATGCATAGCTCGCCTTTGCGTATCTTTTGCATATGGAGTTTAAATAAGGCTTTTTTTGTCAAGCACATCCCACAGATTCTTGACTGAGAATGTTCCCCCGTCGATAAGTTCCATGATCGAAAAGGTCATGGACCGACACCGTCGTGAAGCGGTGGGCTCGGTCTACAGCAGTGGGCTGCATGGAGAAAAACAACTAGGACATTTCTCTTATTATTATTGTTATTTGCTCTATTTATTGAGCAAATAACACTCCAAACATTCTTAACTATCCAAATGTGCTGCTCCCCTGCCGTGCTGGATGATGAATCACTCCTGATCGAGCACTTGGCAGATTGTTTAATAGCACAGGTAACGCCCCCGAAAACACTATATTAGAGCAGGTGTTGTGCTGCGTGCCAACAGGCTGGCAGCAGCCCAGGAGCTGCAGACACAGAGGTGTCACCAGGCAGGAAGGAAGTCAAATCTGGACGTCCGTTACGACGGAGAACAACACGAGAAATCTGTTTGTTTTTCCAGAGCTGAAGGTGACCTGGAGGGGCTTTTCATGACGCTGTCTCTTTTAGGCATTATGATCAAACAGTGTGATGTAGTGAAAGGTTTTGCAGGAAAATGAACTCTTTACTCTTCCTAAATTCAGTTAAAAACTAATAATTCTACACTTCTTACTGCTTTCAGCAAACCCTGAATGATTTTCTTACCCTGTATTCACTGGTTAAGAATTCTCTGCATTTTGCTTCATATCTCTTTGAAATGAGCATATCACTGCTCTCAGTGCCTTGAGAACGTAAAGGGAAAACTTAACAATTACTCAGTAATAACAACCTTTTAATATTGTAAATAGTTCACTGACTATTTCTTCTTTCATTCAAAGACTTGTGCAACTTGAAATGTATTGTGTATTTACTGTTTATTATACTTACAAAATTTCAATGTTATTTTTTTCTGATTATATCATACGGGAGTGTATGATGTAATTATGAAGAAAAACAAGTTTGAGGTAAAAAATTATAACACCTCATGCATTTGGAGAAAAAAGTTTCATTTTTTTAAAATTTTTAAAATACAAACTAGAGATGTCTTTTCTCCTCTGGTCCATCCCTCATCCGTGGATGCTGAAATAATCACATTCAATCACATAATTCCGACTACATAGGGTCGCTTACTTCTTTCTGAACATCTGATTGTAGGCAGGAGTTCCTTATATGATAATAATCTATTTCCTAAATAGCCTACATGCCCCTGGAGATCGGTGCCCATGTCCCTCGTACTGCGTAAGAAGTGGGTGTGGAGCGACGGGGAGCTGCAGGCTGCTCTGTCTCTTCAAAGTCTAATACTGATATAAACTGCACCGTGTTTATGAGCTAAAGTCTGTTCTGAAGCATCGTTTCACCACTTCATCAAACTGCCTGCTATGCATTTTATAGACGAAGTCACTTACACTGGCTATTTAGACTTTCTTTCAACATGCATGATGAAAAAATGTTCTACTTTTTTCTTGAAGTGCATGATATTTTTTGTTTTTACCTCCAATTTTCTTTTTTCTTCAGTGGCCCTAACACTCTTTAGTTTCTTACTCTTCAGGTGACTTTATTAAATAACATCTGGCTTTAGTCCAAGTTTTCCGTAACCCATAGAGGTGCAGGACTGTGGGAACATGATTGGCTGAGTGGAGAAGGGGGCGGGGAGCGAAGTTAGCAGTGTGCTAGCAGACAGCTAATGGCAGCGCCAGTATCAGTCATGTGCCATATTACAAATGCGAATTGTAAATTTTCAATATATCACGCAGCCCTATTAACATTAAAAACCAAAAGCACTTCACAAAACCTATTGAAAATTATCCAGTTATAAAGTCATCACAGTTTGAGCTTTAATTAATTTTTTGCTTTTCATTAAACTTCTTCTTTTCATTAAAGTCTCAACAATATCATCAAGGTTTTTTATTTCTCTGCAGGTTGTGCATCATGGTTGAATATAATATGCACTCGCTTTCTACTGCTTTACCGCCATGTTTACCAGACGATCCTGTTAGTCAAGCTGACGTGGCCTCAACATAGCAGATGTTCTTACTTTATTTACTTTAAATCAGGTGGAATGACTTAATGTGCATATTCTCTGTTATTCCATCAGACATTCATTCAAGTCATTGTATTCCGGCCGTGACCTCTTCCTCTTTCAGGTAATTGTTTTTAACTCGCTAAACTGAGTTTGTGCTGAGCAGGTTTGAAAGAAATGGTAAATACACTTCTTCTTTCCTCAACTTTTCATTATTATTATTCAGTGTGGCCTTGATCTCTGGCTCAATAGGCGGAGAAGCGCTGTAAAGTAACTATGAATAACGACGTCCTCTGTACTGCATAAGAGTCATTTCTAAACACGTTATAAGCACATCGATAACAGAGAAACATGTGGAAGTGGCATGTTTCTTCATAGGAGCTTTGTGTGACTGTAAAAGCTGCAATGCTTTAAAGCTCAACACATTTCCCAGGTGATTATCACCTGAATAGACCCAGAATAAGTCATTCATCAGGGCTATGTAAAGCTAAAAGCCCAGAGGCTTTATTCCCAGGTGTCACTGATAATCTAACATTTATTGGGCACAAGTAAAGGCGAAATTACCATTTTACCCCTGAAATTAAAAAAATTCTGAATGTAGCTGTAAATATAACATGATAATGTTTTTCCCAGTTAAATAAATGCCATTAAAGTCATTTATGAACTCTGAGATTAAAACTGAGTCAAATAGTTTTGAAAAAACTTAAAATATATTAAAAATATTCTGATTCTACTCTGGCTTTACTTTGAGCTGGTGGACTTTCAGCGGACGTGAATACAAAGAAAATACTTTTATTTCAAAACAATCTTTGACCATGATATTTATCATGTGTATGATCGCTGCGTAAAAACCAATTGAGTATGTAATCTGTACCTATGTAATTCACGCAGTTTCTTTGCTTTGTGGTTTTCAACTGGTTCATTTTACTGATTGGCTGTAAAATAAAAAAAAAGAAAAAGACAAAAGGAAAGAAACTGGATTGATGAGTGCACTCTCAAGAAGACATGGAATAAATTAGAATGCGAGAAATTATGTGAGTGAAAAATAATTAGAGGCATTAATGCATTTTTTTTTTCAACCTGCAGGTTGAAACTTTTTGAGGGTCGACGCTATTATCATAATTTATTACTCAAGAACTTTGTAATTAAGCATCAGTTCTTCACATTTTAAAATAACTCCAGAAGGAAAAGATCGACATGAATGTTTTCTTTTCGAGTGTTAAAAAGTGTTAAAATTTTACCTGATACCACATTGCTTTCGACTGACCGTCCGATTTACTTTGTGTTTTATAGAAATTATGCCAATTTACCAAATAACAAAGTTAATGCAACCTCGTGTGTAATCTGACTTGGATTTTTACTTGAACAGTTGTGGAGTAAACCAGGCTCTTGTCTTCAAGTGTCAGCACCTGCTGCTTCTTTCTTTTCTCACTGTACCACCATGTGGTGCGAAGTGGAATTACAAGGCAAGATTAGCTGCGACTCTGTTTTAAGGAAAGTATTTCACTTTCAGAAAATCCATTGATTACTACCTTTTTTTCTCGTCCATTCAAAACTATGTGTTCATAGAAAAAAAATATAATTTCCACATATGGTCACTCTCATGTTAAAGGGTTAACGTTTGACAGGTTTTACAGGAAAGGTCAGTTTGTACTCTTATAACTCTTTGATCACTTCTCTTTGGTTTGGTTTTAAATCAAATCCTGGCAGTGTTTTGTTGAGTTTTCATCCAGACAGGAGGAACTAGAGCTGTTCTTTGTGTGTGTGTGTGTGTGTGTGTGTGTGTGTGTGTGTGTGTGTGTGTGTGTGTGTGTATCTCATAACCTTCAGTTGACACACTTGTTACACTGAAGGATTTGCATTGATTTTTTTTAATTCTTTCAGGAGAAAATTAATTGTTTGTATCCACATTTATTCTCTATATTCTGTATTATGTTCCAAAACTTTAGAATTATGAGAAAGACTTGTGAGACTTACGAGACTTCCATCCATGTGTTGACATGATGTTTGTGTCAGTATGGTTTCAAGTGTGAACTGATAAAACCTGGCCTGGCGTTGGTTTTGAGAAAGTAACTGAGGGCATCAGAAGTCACAGATCAAGCAGAGTTCGAGGTAACTTGTCACTTCCAACACAAGAGCTTGCCCTGTGACTTTATTACTATTCAGACACTCGACAGACGTTCATTAGCAAGAACTCCTCATTATGAGAAGAAAAGATTCAAACCGAGCCGCATTGTTTCAACGCAGATTTACTATGCCCAACTGTACACTTCTTTTAGGAGACAGAGCAATTTGCACATCATCTGCGAGGATATTCGAAGAAGAAAACGGCAAAAACAGCAAGGATTTGTTCTTGCAATCTGCTTTCTCAAGTGACAAAATTTGAAGGAATAACATCAGGCGAACGGCCATCGAGCTTGTCATAGTTGTCCTAATTGCTGCGTTAGAGAAGGCATCCGCCTGAGACACAGGTCTCATTATTCTGACTTTCATTTCACAAATACTTTACCAATTCTTCTCTGCTGGCTTCAACCGCTGTCACTTATTGTTCCATCTCTGGGCAGAATAGTTCTGGATGATAAACTCCATCTCTTCATATTTGCATATTCTCTCCAGAGCCACAAAGTATGGTCTTGCCTCAGCTGTCTCTTCAGGTGAGGGGGAGAATCATCGAAAAAGAAAAAAGGCTGTGAAATCTGCAAAGAACGTGCAATTAGGCGACGCGATCAAATTCTTTAAGTCGCTTAAATTTAGTTTATTGTTGTGTGGTGCATTATCTTGACAATCATTGCGCACTTTAATTATTGGGACACTTTTAAGTGTGCCGTGGAGTTCATCAGTGTTCTCTAGCACTCAACGCAGGCCTGCCAAGGAAGAAACGAGTTAGTGGGCGGGGGGCAATTAGAGTGGAGAGCAGCTTCCACTCAACTCTCTTCCCACAGGAATTCAGTCCTCACATTTTGGTTCCAGTCGATAATTCTGATGCATTTAACCATTTGTCATCACATCAAATCCCCTATGGCTGGAGTGACTGCTTTTCAGACGGGCTGGCTAGAAAAAAAGAAAAAAAAAATGTCATAGTGGTGAAATACATTGTAACTTCAGGACAGACCAAAGTTAAATAATTCAGGTTAACTTTGCTGTGGAATTGTTCAGTTAACCAAAGTTGGTATATTGAAGATGCTTCAAAAATGCGTCTTCCAAAGCATGCTTTCTTTAGATATGAATGTTCTTGGATCTGAAGCCTCCCTATCCGCACAGACGCGTCATTTGTCAGCGCCTCCCACGTAATACTGTTACACAAAAGTGTCTGGGCACACTCTTGTATGATTCAGAAAGTGAACTGAAGACAGGACAAGATCTCTTTTTCTTTGAAAGGTAGTTGACTAAGTAAAAGACTGGCTTTAACAAGACATGAAAAAAAAAAAAACAAAAAACAACTTTCATATCTTCAACACATGTATCTATGGCCACTTAACTTGAGCGACGAACATTGAGTACGTCAAATAATTAGATCCACTCAAATTTTTTTTTACAGAGCTGCAGATTTGAAACTAAGTAAATAAAAACTAAAGAAGAGAACTGCAATATTTTCAGTGCTTTTTGTAATCTGCAGTGTGCTGTGTAATTATGGCAACTGATTACATGAGTCAATTTTAGGAATCACTTTTCAGAAGAAAAAAAAA
>OMNM01001941.1:0-12409 GCA_900302745.1 Parablennius parvicornis | reverse complement strand
AGACTTCCCCTGATGGATAGCAGTTAAGAGCCACAATCAAATAACTATTCAATCATACTCAACAATACATTTAATATTTACAACCATCCTTTTAGTTACTTTGATTTCAAATGTCAAGCTTTTCTTGATCTCTTGTTTTCTAAAATATGTGGTTGCTGAATCAGAACAATTTGAAAAGTTCTTGCAAAGGAAAAGTATTTTCAAAAATTGTATCGCTTGTGTGACCTGCTTTGGGACTACAGATGTAAATTAGCTGTTCATTAGTTTGCGTTGTTTAAATCAAATCAATAAATAAAAGAAGACGGTTAGTAACCTCCAAACTTGAGCATTTGAATGACATTCTTCTTGTTATTTTTCCTCTCTCCATATTGTGCACTTTCTGGCTGAAAATGAAGTTTAAAAAGTCTGTGCCAGTGAAACAAAACTTTCAGCTCTTGTTTTTAAATATCACATAAAAGTTTGTCTTTTCTGCCCAAATTCACAAAACTTTATAGATGTAAAATCTGGAGTTGTGCATTTTGTGCAGCTGACTGTGTCTCTTGAACTTGCATAGAATTTGTTTTGAGTGGATTTTCCTTGTTGGTGTCACACAAAAAAAAACCTCCTGTTTCAGCATTTGTTGTATTTTTGCCTCATTTCCAGCCGAGCTTGAGCACCTGCATATGTAATATCTATATCTGTATCACAGTTGAACCAGATTCAATGTTTTTGATTCCCTCCAAAATAAACTGCTCGTCTGTGCAGATGGAAATAGGAAGTAGCTGCGTGGCTGCAAATCTTTTCAGTCGTGATGCTTTTCGTACTTCGGTACAGGAGAAGATGAGGCTGCAGCTTTATCGAGACGAAGTCTGCATGTTCAATTTGTTCTAGACATGAACAACTCTGTAAGTCCACTACCCAACGTTAGTTTGGTAATCAAACTTGTTCTTAGGATGATTTTCTCTGAGGTTTCACTGTAAATACACAGACAATAAACATATACACTGAGTAATCTCAGTATCAATGACCGTACTAACATCTGACAGATGGGAGTTTATTGGTTTCAGCTGCTTTTGTGTCAGGTAATACTATGTCAACACAGGAGATATGACCCACAACAACGCCTTTACCACACTAACGTCAGGCAAGGATTTGATAAGGTCTTGTGAGTGCACATTTTCAACTCCTAACCTGCACGGCAATTACAAAATGAAGCACAAAGATGACAGTAAATATAAACAAGTAAAAATGTTTGTTATTGGTACAACATCGTATTTTTCAGACGTAAGCTACCAGGAGACAATGAGAACTTTCTTTCAGTTGTTCTCTTAAAGTGACATGGTACCGGAGGAATTTCTAACCACATGGCCAATGCTGCTGAGTCAGACCTCCGATGTGGCTCCCCCACCCAGTCTTCTGCACTCCCCCACCCAGTATCAACGCCCCTCCGCTGCACCACAAACACAATACATCTGGTGGTAATCATCCAGCCCAGTCCAGGAATTATTCTAGCAGAGCTGAGCCTGTCAACCCACTTTCCTCACCGAGGCGGTATCCAGCATGCCGACTTATCACTGGTAGCCAAGCTTCAGCCACAGGACAAGCGACTGCAGGGGGGTGGGGGGCTGCTAAAACACATACAACTGGAAATTCCTAGACCAAAGTCCTGTGGGTCAAACAGTGCGGAACATTCTGGACATGTACAAACATCAGCACAAATCCCCAGGTCTGGGGTACGGCACCGGTGCTGTGCCGGGCACATAATGGGAAGCACACAGGCGTTTGTTTGTGGCGGGCAGTATAGAAAGCGCTGGATGATGTTTGAGAGCAGGGGAGGATGGAGTTAGAGATAAAGTAGAAAAGCCTCTTTATGCTGCCAGAACAGATTCAAAGACAAGATGCAGAAGACGGTGTGAAAATTCTGATCAGAGATGTCTTTTGAAAAATATACAGCTTTCTCTCATTTGCATTCAATCGTCAAAAACCACCAAGTTGGCTCAACAATCGGCTTCTGGTGAAGGACTGAGAGCAATACGAGTGAAGTGCCGATAATGCGTGGTCGCAAATACAGATAAAGAAGAAAAAAAAAAGATTAGATTCAAATGTAGTTCGGAGAAGATAAACTGCAAAAGGTAGAATTTAGTCCATCAGCCCTCTTAGAGCAAATTGGATAAGCAGCAGTGGCATATTGAAAAGAATCAAGAGGCCGGGACTCTATTATTGATGCGCTGTAAATGATAGACGAGGCCGAGCAGATTGTGTATCATTTCATGCATTATGTATGGCCAAGCAAAGAGCATCAGTCTGTGAGCGGCTTCTCCCTCCAACAGAAGAGAAAGCAAAATCAAGAGAGAGTAGGGCAGGGACAGAGGAGAGAGAGCCAACTCCCCTCCCCCTGCCCGCCTCCTACAAACAGGCAAAGCAACTCCGAGGTGCCATAGCCTGAAGGGGCTTGCTTTCAAAAGTGGGAACCAGTGTGTGAAAATTCTGAGGTCACAGCCAGTTTTCATAGGAGGGCACGGTAGCAGAAATGTGTTTGTGGTCTTTTTTTTCTTTTCCCCATGGGTTTCTAGAGTGTCAGAGAACATATAATTATGGCTACCCGCATTCCCACGCTAAAATCTGCTAACGTGGGCACCAAGAACCGCCGTCTGCCAGCGAAAACCTCTTCAAACAGACAAAAATCCAACTACTGAGTGAAGTAACCCTTTGATCTCTGTACGTTTTCTATACGGGGATGTCTGGTGCATTCAGACTGGTGGACACGTCTGATTAAAATGTCTTTACTTACCCGACTCATTAACCCAATGGAAGTGTGCATCATGGCATAGAGTGCATGCTGCCACCTCTAACTTATAGGATTTGATAAATAGGCCATCCCTCTGTGGTCTTAAACTCAAGACAATTGTTCCAACAATTCAAAGCCAGATGGTTTCTCAGTAGTTCCCTAGCTGCCAATCTGATAACAGCCTCCACCCAGCCCAGCTTGTAATAGTAGATATGACGTCTTTTAAGGATATGACACAGTAGAGCCCCGGTGAAAAAGTATGATCATCAGTAGAGAACGGTTAAAATGAAGGGTGACAGTTTGTTTTGTTTTTTTTTAATTTTCAATGAAATGAGGCATAATACAAGCAAGTAAAGGCAATAACATTCTAAATGTATTTTTTTCTCCCTCTTAGAGCTCAAACCAACGACCAAGTTGTAATTAATGTAATCCAATAATCTCGTAATTTTTAGATGTGTAAAATCAATACTGTATGAACCACATTGGAAAGTGGATAAATGGATGGATATATGAATAATGATGTAAAGTTAATTTTCAATGACTAATACTTGACTACCAGCTATTAAAAAGGTCCGTGATATGAACCGAAAGCCTGTCTGAAACATACATTGGGCCTATTCAGCTGCTCAAACAAATACAAGACAAGGTTTATTTGAACTATTAAGGTAAACACAGTATATGTGGTGTGTGTTAGAGCCTGAGGTCCCACAGCTCTCTCTATAAGCTCTATTGGTTCATACATACAGGAGAAAACATCTCTGCCAACAACTGATCAAATTCATCAATATAAAAGGATGTAGAGATTTGATTAGGGTATTTCCGGAAACGTTATGTGGAGCAGCCAGATAAAATGTGGTGGTGTCCAGTGGCAAACATGGAGGCAACAAAGGCTCTAATCACATCAACTGGGTGACTCAGACAGAAAAGAAAACATTTTCAGTTTCACTTGGCCTCACTGATGAAAACAAGACAGCCACAAGATAAAGAGATCAACAACTCAGCAGCTATAGTGACATTCACACTACCTCGCTTCATCAACGCTGTGAAACATAAAGGAGAAACTGAGCAACAGCTGACAGGCACTCTGTGATTTTGCACTAAGAGACATGGAAACCCAAGGTTGGGTTCTTCCACATCCGTATCAGACCATGACGTCAGGACACAGCGAGAAAAGAAAGAGCTCTGTCTCCGACTTACAGACTATCATGTACTGCGTGTCTCCTCACACCCTATTGTTGGTGCTGCAGAAAGTAAACGTGGGATAATTTTCATCCCCGGGGACACAGATATGAAAGGCAGCCTTTCACACACAATCATACACCTCAACCACAGAAAGAGAACCGAGCCACTGGGGAAATTATGGAGCAACAATTAAGAGAAAAACACTGACTCAACCGTGGACCAACGCTCATGAGTACAATCTCATGTCATCTGACACCGTTTGCAAATGAGTTTTCCTTATAGCGCCCATAGTTTTGCATAGAAAATGACTGGAGCGACGAGGCAAGTGGTTTACGTGTTGGTCGGTATTGTGTTCAAAGAACCCTTTTGATCAACAACGAATCAAAGCTTGCCTCTGGCTATAGTGAGTTACAGCACCTCCCCAAGTGCTTTCAAGTGCAATGTCACCTGAGAATATTTAGGCTGACTTTTACCGTTCCACTTTACTGTCAATCAAATATAAAAGGCATTTGATTCTCAGAGGTATCGCTCACGTAATTGACTGAGTGGTGTACACCTACAACAGTTAATGGATTAATGCCAGAGGCAGGTTAAAAATGTTTAGGAAAGCTGAGGCCACCGTGAAATGTCTTGTGGTAACTGCAGCTGATGTCTGTCAAGAGCTCTCACAGTGCAAAATCCCACTCATCTGAATTAATGTGCACTGAGTGCTTTTCTAATCTGGATGTGTGCTCTTGCCTGAGAGCAGTTAGGACATGCTTCAGCAGGTGTGTTTATAGCCAAAGCCCCGTGTGCATGCCATCTTAACAAGTAATGTGTTGCTTCTTCTCTGCTGTCTGGCCTGCTTGTGTGTTTGTGTGTATGTGAGAATGGGCTGAGAATGGGCTGGGCCGGGTTAAACAGCAAGCGTTTCTCAATGAGCTGGAAACTTGCTAAACAAGCTCCTTTAGAGCGAGCCTGTTTTGTTTCTTTATCTGCAGGATGATCTCACTCACTCCTGATGGGGGATAGAACAACAGGACAAGCCTGTTGAAAATGACAGAGCCAGGCTGTTGAACATCACAAAGTCTTTAACCTTTGCACCTAAAAAACCCCCCATCATATTTCCTTCGTTTCTAAACTTTGACTGAAAGAGAAACAAAAGAGGAAGGTGGTAAGGGAAGTTGTGTCTGCTGCTACTGTGAATATGTCAGCATTGTGGTTCTCGCACACACACCCACGCACACACACCAGAGATATGTAGAACTTCAAAAACACCTCCAATGTGAATAAAAGGGATTTTTTTTGGATTGACAGTACAATTATTAGAAGCCCTAGGTCGAACAAAAAAATTCAAGAGCTGGAACAATGGCAGGTCTTGCAGGTTTTTCAGGGTGTTTCCTCATATCATCATAAAAGATGAAAGAAATACATTCTCATTCAGGGTGAGTGCAAAAAAGACTGCAAAAAACTGTAATCTGGAATATAATTTCCTGAAAATAAGCATGACTCATAGCATCAAACATCACTGTGCAAACAAAAACAGATAATGCCAATGTGTAAAGAAAAGGAATGGACAATGGTAAAGTATTATAGCGCTTATCAGCATGCAATAAAAGGCATGACAGATCAGGCAAAAGTCACAGGATGTGTCAACCTGTGACACAGGTGAATGAGTCAGGCGGTGAGTTTGCTGTGCATAAAGTTGAAATTAAATTGCTCCTGTGAGTGGAGACAATAACACAAAGGTATTTCAGGCACATGACATACATGCCTGTAAAGCAGATGTAAAACAGGTGGTGCAGAGAGGTGAAGGGCTGGCAGGCCATGACAAACAGCAGTGAAGGGAGGTGCCCACTTTGGTCACCTATACAATCTGTGAGGCTCTGTACGAGTGTACCAAGTCAGTTGAGTATGAGGAAGTATTTTAATCGTTTTAAGGTGATATAATACAGTCTCCTGGGAAAGATAAGAGAGGTTTGGGGGGTGGATAAACTCCCAAAGTGTTAGCCTTCACTGTCATAACATATTGGGTTAAACAGACATCTTTAAATATGAAAAGAACCATCAACGGTCAAATGACCCCACAAGCTTTGGGATAACCCTTTGAAGTTTCCACCAATTATTGAAGACTATATAGCTGAACTGTTTGTATTGATGCTGTCTTTAAGTTAAGATTTTGGCTTTCAGTCACTTTACATTAGCAAACTGGTTAATGTCTGTAACTTGACTCTGACGTTAGCTTAGCTCCATGGCGAATTCCAACCCTGGACAAAAGAAAAATTAACGTAAAACTACAAAAATAACTGCTAACAGCGAGATACTTTCCGGAGTCATACAGTTTCTTTATTTTTTTAAATAATTATCACTCACCTGCCAACGAAATTCTCCAAGACGGAGCTTTTTCCTGCGCTCTGTCCGCCGACCACAGCGATTTGAGGAAGATCCAAGTTGCAGCTCTGTCCGATGGAGCTGAACGCGTCCTGAAGCTTGTTAATGAGGGGAATCAGGTCCTCCATGCCCCGGTTCCCCATGGCTTCGTTTGCTCGGAGAGCCCCTACAATACGACGCCGAGCAGCAGCTAACTAGCGGGGTAATGTTAGCCTAGCAGCAAGGTGCTCCTCTCGGGTTACTCTTGACTGGCGCTCCGCTGATTCAAGCGGCCCCTGCCCTCGCTCTCTCCGGAGATACTCTACAGTCCAAAACGGCGCACACTTAGATAATTGCTCGCTCTTCTTGGCGCATTAAATGGACACCTATGATTCGAAACAGACGGAAAAGTCGCAAAACAAAACTTCCTCTACCCAAACAAACACCATCCGGTCACAGGAGAAGACATCCGATCGAAACCGGCGAGTTAGGTCCCGCCTCTTTGTCTACACATATAAACTTCTATTGGTCAATATGGACGTTTATCTATCAACTCATATTCTGATTGGATGAAGAAAAGGCGTTTTCCGCTCGCGAATCAAAAAGTCAATTTCCAATTGGCCAGAGCGACTGTCAGTCAGAAACCCCTCGTATCACGTGAATATCAAACATGGCTGCCACCATACAAAGTGGAGGCGACACAACTATTTCAGAAAACAGCATGTCTCTAAAGAAAACTCTGTCTGTGGCTTCACCTTTAACCTTGAGAATTGTTGCTGAGTGTCCGGTGACTAAGGCCAGAGCTTGTGATCTCATACTGCCACACGACGCCGTCAGCACGCCGGTTTTCATGCCTGTCGGCACTCAGGGGACTATGAAGGGAATCACTGTGGATCAGCTGGAGGCTCTGGGATGTCACATATGTCTGGGAAACACATACCATCTCGGCATGAGACCGGTGGGTATTCATCCAGCATCAGTAGAAGAATCTGCTAAGTCATCACCAATTCAATGAGTTCTGCTCCTCTGCTTTTATATCAGGGTCCTGATTTGATCGAGAAAGCCAAAGGTTTACATGGGTTCATGAACTGGAAGAGAAATCTCCTCACTGTGAGTGCACTCTGGCTTTTCAGAATCATATTATACATAATTAAAACGTCCTTATATTCAATGGCGTACTACAGATCGGTGCTATGTGTAAAAATCCTGTATGTATTTTATTCTCTCTAGGACAGTGGAGGGTTTCAGATGGTGTCTCTTGTTGAACTGTCGGAAGTCACTGAAGAAGGGGTCAAGTTCAAGTCCCCCTATGATGGCAAAGAGATCCTGCTGACTCCCGAGAAGTCCATCGGAATACAGAACAGTTTAGGTCGGTAATAATCTGTTGTCTTGTAAATATTACATGCTGCTCATTAAACACTGTATTCAGTAATCTCATTAGACTAAAAAAAATTACTTAAAAAGTCACATATGATGTGCTTTTTGCGTCCGTGCTCCCAACGGTGTGAGGCTAGTTACCCAAATAAAAACGGCATAATAATAATAATAATAATAATAATAATAATAATAATAATGGTCTCACGGGATATTAATCTTTGCGCCTTGCCATTAGGGCAGGCACAAAAATACTACTATTAATAGATTTCATTTGCAATGTACTTTATATTTAAGCAATCTCAAAGTGCTCCTGGAGTAAAAAAAAAAAAAGTTTAAGAGGTTAGTGGGGTCATTGAGTGGCTAAAAGGAATACCATAGACGCTTTCTTTAAAAAGATCAGTTTTTTGGTTTTGTTTAAAATCATCTGCAGGCTGTGGTTTCTGTTGCTGAATCGTAATTTTTGTCTTTAATTCTAGGGAATTACATAATCATTTATTTTAAAAGTGTCTTTTCGTGAAGCTTGTTGAATGCTTTCTTCTTTCCCTTCTCTATTGTAGATAAGGGGGTCAAAATTCAGTCTCACACACACACACACCACACGCAATTAGATCATTGTGTGAGTCTGAGGTATGACGGTCGCTCACATTTAAGACAGTGGTGCAGCGGTGGTGACTCTTAACGCATCCTACAACTTTAAATCATTCCCAGTACTGAGGGTGGGCTCTTAAATGTTGCAAATTCAACTTTATTACAGTTAAATTAGGCATTTATTCAACATTTATAATACTATTCAAGCTGATATTGTCTCTGTATTAACTGCAGTAATTAAGACTACAAGCATTTGTAACGTGGCACAATGGTAGGAAGTTACAAATACTTGAAAATTCCTCTTCATATCCACAAAAATGACGAAATGTGTTTCTCTGGGGGTTTTTTTTAGGGTCTGACATCATGATGCAGCTTGACGACGTAGTCAGCAGTACAGTGACTGGACCAAGAGTGGAGGAAGCTATGCACAGATCCATTCGATGGCTGGATCGCTGCATTGCTGCCAATAAGAATCCTGACAAACAAAACCTTTTTGCCATCATTCAAGGAGGATTGAATGCAGAGCTGCGGAAGGCTTGTTTAGCTGGTAATTAAAAGTTTTGTTGCTACTCAAGTTCACACTGACGCCTCTCTCTTCAGACTCATAATGACAAGTGCAGAGAATAGTTTCATTCAAACAATAGCCAAAGAACATATATAGGTAAGTTGATGTCTCACACACGCTTCACTACTTTGACGTTTGATCTAGTACATAGTACTGCTTTGACTGTGAAACGATGCAGATCAGGTTTTACGCTCGCTCTTTTAATTTAATTTGTCCTCCTTGTAGAAATGACTCAGCGCGAAGTTCCTGGTTTTGCCATCGGGGGTCTGAGCGGAGGAGAGGAGAAGGATGACTTCTGGAGGATGGTCACACTGAGCACTGACTACCTCCCACGAGAAAAGCCTCGCTACCTCATGGGTGTTGGGTATGTGTATCCGTCTGTTCTGTAATTCATCATGAGAAGCATCCTGCTTCTTGGTTACTGTGTTGTTAAGAGAGGAAGTTTTTTTTTTTTTTGTCCTTGTGTGCTGTAGGTATGCAGTGGATTTGGTGGTGTGTGTCGCCTTGGGCTGCGATATGTTTGACTGTGTTTTCCCGACCCGCACTGCAGTAAGTCCTTTTTACATCACCATCGTTTAATGTTGATATTTCCCCAAATTTAGCTGTAATTCTCACAATTGTGGACTTTTTTGTTTTTTCTTCAGCGGTTTGGCTCTGCTTTGGTTCCTTGGGGATCCATACAGGTGAAACAGAAGCAGTATGCCAAAGACCTGCAGCCTATAGACCCAGACTGTCAGTGTCCAACCTGCAAGAGGTAAAGAAAACATTTTGCATTCTAGCTATTTCAAGGTTTTTTCCTCTGTAAGTTGTCTTTCAATATTTTTTTCTTCATCAAGGTGGAAAATGAATAATTTCAGTTGTTAATCTGTTTGCAAAAACATATTTTTCAAATGATGCTAAATTATAAAAGAAAGAAAGTCTGGGAGGTAAAGAATTAAGTGTGAAGTTTGAGATTAAAAATGGAAAATCGAGAAAAGTACATTTCAAGTTTAAATTGAAAATGTCTACTTTCATTTTCAAGACTTTTCTCCAATTGTAAACTATTTTGACATTTTTTCAGCATTATTTATATACAGACTCAAATTGTTGCATTTTGCCAGAAATCCAAATTTCATATGTTCTCTAAACTTACTGCTCACTGAAATTGTAACTTTGGTCTCACCTGGTTAAAATATTGGCCTACTTACATTATATACTTACATGTTTCAATTGAGCCATTTGTCCTTTTTAATGGGTACTTTGTGTGTAACTACTGCAGCTGTTTTCTGTTTCAGACATAGTCGTGCTTACCTGCACGCACTGTTTAAGAGTGACACCGCAGCCATGCATCACATCACCATCCATAACATCGCCTACCAGGTCAGTATGAGAAAAATCTTTTTGACAGTTACAGATCATACCTTTTTTATTATTAGCTTTAATGACTGTATAAGCAGCTAAACTATAAATCTCCTCTGCTGTGTTGCATTTTTATGTGTTGACCTTCAGTTAGCAATCAAAACAAAAGGGCCTCAAAATATCAATTTTAATGTGTGACTAGTGAACAATATATGAAAGTTATTCAGTTTGAAATTAATTAGTAAAATAAAGTTTTATTTTCTAAAATACTTGAAGTACTCGTATATGTACATGTTATGCCTGTTAAATGAGCTCATCTGTCTTAAAGTCCCTACTCAGCGCGTAATAAATACAATTTATCATTTCATTATATTCTTCCTGCCACCCTGTGAGAGGCATCATCTTCAACCACCCATCAAGATAATTCGTTTCATTTTGTGCTTCAAAAATCCAACATCTCTGACAGAAATATGGCATCAAATTTTGTACTTTTCAGATGCATTTGACAGGATTATGCTTTCACATCAATTGCAGCCATTAAATTCTTTCGTGCTCACTCTGCCTCTCTGCACAAGCTCGTTTAAGTGCTCTGACATTATCAAAACAATGAAGAGCCTCATCTTGTGACAGATGTGTCCCAAAAGACAATAATCATCTGAGGAGAATCATAATAAATATGGTCTGATTATGCAATCGATTCATTCATTCGATTTTTTTTTTTTTAAAGTCCAATTTTTCCTCATCAGCTCCAAGCAGTGAGAGCGAGGAATGTCGTTCTGTCGGTTCCCCCGTCTCCGCAGCTTTGATCTCATCAAGGTTTTAATTGAATCCTAATGTTGAGCATGTTGGCAGCATGTTAAGCTAAAATGACCATTTTAGCTGAGCATGTTGGCAGCATGTTAAGCTAAAATGACCATTTTAGCTTAACATGCTGCCATGGGTAAAGGGTTACAAGAGGAGAAAGTATGTCCATCACATGCTGACCAGTGTTTGACCTTAAGCTCACTGAAGGTGCACAGTAGACACGAGATGTTTTCCCACTGAAGATCAATGGTAATTGCATTACTTTTCCTCAGTTCATCAAACATTTTTTTTCTTCTTCTTTGCAGCTCACCCTGATGCGCTCTGTGAGACAAAGCATCGTGGAAGGCCGCTTCCCCGAGTTTATACAGACATTCATGAAGCGATTGTTTCCCTCTCGTGAGCAGTATCCCAGCTGGGCCGTGGACGCTCTGGCTTCAGTCAACGTTACATTAGAGTAGAGACCTGACGAGAACTCTTAGGAGCCGAAATGGACATTAAAGTCAAACAGTGACAGACAGGTTTTATATCTTTTTTAAATGCTTCTCTCTTTCAGCTCTTTGTTTATACTTTTATATGCATTGTTAACTTTTTGTGGCCGTCATGAGAACGGGTTGTGATCTGAGGAGAAAAAAGTATGTCATTTCCAACAAACCTCTTCAAATTGTCCTCCACAGTACGCATTATGATAATGTCAGACTGAATGGGATTTAATGAGGTTTGAAACACATGAACTATCTCTTCGGCCTAGACACTTTTTGTTGTTACCATGGATACTGTGCTTGGCCCACCCACTTCAAATGAATGCTTTGCTTTCTTGTCAACATTTTGTGGATTTGAGTTTATTCCACAGCCTTATCATGTCCCACAAAATATCCAGAATTATAAACATTTCACTCTCAAGCTCGTGTTATACCTTTATTGCTACAAGAGACTGCCAGCAAAATGTTCGAACAGATCAGTGAGGCTCACGGCAGGCGGTGTGCGTTCCCGATAATGACCACTAGAGGGCGACGTGGATGCAAAACTGACAGTGAGAGTAACGTGTTGCGTAAGTTTCTTAGTAGCGGATGAAAGTGAAAATTGGACTTTCAGTTTTGATACACATTTGTAAACACGTGTAGTTGTAAAAAGCCTCCAGAAAATAATGTGAAATATTTTCATTTTCATTTTTCCCCCTCCCATCAACTCAGCAACTACTGCTCCATTTTGTGGCTGTTTGGAGGATTTGTTTCTGGCACACAGGGTGCTGTCCCGGTCATTAATATTAATCAATGGAAGTTAATCTGAATAACACCTGTTGTCTGTGGCTTTGAGTCAACAGTCCTCTTAAGCACCGCATTTGAATTTCATTATCCTTTCTGTTGTGGCCAAAGGCTGCAGGAAAATTAAACCTGTGACTTGCACTGAGTGGCAGGAAACCCAATATACAGCTCAAGTGT
>OMNM01001940.1:0-13737 GCA_900302745.1 Parablennius parvicornis | reverse complement strand
ACACTATAACTCTCACACATACAGGCAATGATAAATATGCATTTGAATTTCTTAAAAAGAAAAAAACAAACGACACATACTGCACAAACAATAGGCACCCTGGCGTCTCCCTCAGTTTTCAGGCAGCTGTGTGTGAGTGGACTGGGGAAAAGGGGTGCAGTGAAAGACAAGGGTCAGCATTTCACTAACTGCTGATCTGTGTGGGAGGAGGGGGGGAGAAAAATCATAGGCTGTTGTTTTCATAGGGTTTCACTGCAGGATGGGTGGAGAAGAGAAAAAAAATGCACCCGCTAACATACACATGTATGGACAGTATAGCTACACATGTACACGTACACACTTTCATATTATTATCTGGAGCTTCCTCCAAGTTGCCATGCAGTTATATGAAGGGATCATGCACTCCTGCTTGAGCCATGACCCATTTTTCAGCCCACAAACAAGATCAACAAATCATATTTGTGTGAGAAGGAAAATCCAAAAATCTGAGAGGGACAGGGGACCGTAGTGAGGGATGGAGAGGAAAAGAAAAAGAGGGAAAGTAGAGAGAAGGGAAAGATCACGTGGCTAATGTGACGCAGTGTCTTGTTTATCCAAGAAAAAAACCTCACCCACACTCCTCTCTACCTCTTTAAATCGCCTTCTTCTCGTCCTCCTGTTTTCACAACTCTCAGCTTACTTCCTTCCCTGTGATCTGCCTGCCCCTTCTCTACATTTAATTTTATCTTCTTTTCCTCACAAGCTCATTTCTACCACTGTGCCCTCTTTTCAAGGTTGGCCTGACTTTGGGCGTGTTGAATTTACAGCCCCATCTCTGCCTGCCTCTCAATGCCCTCACTGTCAATCTCAGTGAAAAATGGAGGCAGTGGCACTTCGCTGCCATGATAAATTCCTGCTGAACAGTGATCCCGTAAACCTAACACCGACAGTAGACCCTTAAAAAACCATCCTCAGCATCCCAGCGACTGGTTAAAGTCTGTGATTCTATTAGCAAGCAAACTGTTTAATTAGCCTTTATAAGCACTCAGAAGAACCCACGAGACAGGGGTGAGCAGAAAGACTGAAAAAGGACTTTTGAGACTTTTCTTTAAAACAAACTAAATACGAATGAATATAAACATGTTCCATTAACAGCTTTGAACGGTGAAATAAATTTAACATGTTCTACAGACAGTATGTTGACTCCAAAAATGTTGTCTTCACGGCAAGTAGAGAAGAAAATAACCTCACAGACGATAGATTACAGCTAATACTTTGCCTCAGGAAAGCTGAACCAGTACAAATAGACACAGAAATTCTTTCTCAAATTGCACTACATACAGCCGAGTGCACCTTAGAGGAGAATACAAGGTTTCTGTGACAACATGTTTGCAGTTCATTCGGTATCTGAGTTCTGTTTTTGCTAAAGCTCTCGTCTGCGACCAAGGCCACCCAGCTCATTACGCTGCCTCCTATCATGAAAGATGAGAGACAAAATGAAGGTAGGTGGAAAACACAAAAAACAAACACCATCCCTATCTTCATCCCCTTTCAGAAGCACGACCACTTGACATGCAAGCAGACATGTAAAAAGAGAAAACAAAAACTACAGCTACATACGCAACAATACACAGAAGGTGTAGGCAACAGCACATGTGTATTCAAATTAAGGGCCGCTATATAAAATCCTAGCAGGACCATAGTTGGATATACAGCACAACCCCTCCCCTCTGCACTTTGCTGTTTTTTTTCCCTTTTTTGTGTGTGCCTCTTTCATCTCTCTATTAGCTCTGTCAATTGTTTATCAAAAGCAGCGAGGAGGCGATCGTCGCCGGGCATTTGAAAGCTCGTGCTGCGAGATACATTTTAAAATTCATGACGGGTTAATGGTATGTTAGTGGCGACATTAGGACCCGGTGAGTTTGTATCGCGCTCATTCACATTGAAAACAGGCAGCTTCAAATGACTACTAAGCAGTCCTTCTTCTGAAAGGTAATTCATATTGTAATTAACTTTTCAATCACAGCGGATTAATTAGGACAGGCCCTAGTCTTTAATTATGCATCTATTTTTGACCCTAATGTGAATCACTGGATATTCAAAGATTTCAGCAGGTGTGGTTTATGCCGCTTTCCTCTCCGCAAGTTACTGATCGAAGAAAGCACATTTACACCTGACGACGTTGTGCAGGTTCAGCTGACACGTCATCGGAACTGATCAAACGTTTCAGATGTTTTAGTGTCTCCACGGTAGGCAGCATGTGTGTATTCAGATTCACTTAATACACAAGCATCATCATCTCCCTATATTTTCTTTAACAATCCCCGTTATTTGTGTCTTCACCAGGAAAAAAAAAAAAATCTCAAGACTTGTTTTTTTACTCTCATTCTGATGCACAATGCAAGAGAAGTGCACTTGATGTTACCGTTCCCAACAAAAAACCTGACATTAATAATTCAGTGGCGGCTGTGGGATAGCTTTATTTTGTGTCCACTGAGACCGACTCTTCTTTTATGAAAATTGGAAAAAAGAAAAAAGGAAAAAAAAAACTAGAAGGGGAAAAAGAAAAGCTGGTCTGAGAGAGAAAGCCAGAAATCTAGGCAGGGTCAAACT
Organism: Parablennius parvicornis; assembly: GCA_900302745.1. Lineage (NCBI taxonomy): Eukaryota > Metazoa > Chordata > Actinopteri > Blenniiformes > Blenniidae > Parablennius > Parablennius parvicornis. The sequence continues at coordinate 11,145 of OMNM01001940.1, read as the reverse complement.
GCATCCAGATGCCATTGTCAAGCCTATTTGGCATCCTCACGGTGTCTCGCTTGTTTTTTTGTTTTTTGGGGGGTTTTTTGCTTATGAATGCACGCGCGCGCGCACACACATACACACACACACAAACGCACACACATTTCCCTCTAACCCTCGCTCCTAGAGTAAACAAACCCTCTCCATAACAGTGTGAGGTGAATCCGCTCATGCATCAGAATCTACCATCAAATATTTATCGCAGAGCAGCAGTGATTTTGACCGTGTGCTCATGCTTTTGACAGCACTCGCCTGCTGCAATACTTATTGGAGTAAACATGGACAATCCAATATCGTTGTTCTCCTGAACGCTTGCAAAAGAACTCAGAAGAACACTGAGCATACAGTATAATCCATCAAAACTTCACAGCATATTCTATAGGCTGTCAGACCTGTTGGGATGGAGAATACACATCACTGTTGATGATTTAAGCAATCATTGCTTTTTAAAATAAATGATAATCAAACACACTACCATACACAAAAGCAATATTTTTTTCTTTAACTTTTTTTTAAACTGTATGATTCTGAAAAACTGACTTTTTTGTTTTTGAAACAGAATCACGACGGGTCAGAGCATTTTATCCTCATGATGCACACCTTTTTTTCAGCCACAGTGATGATAAACATCATCCCCGAGTCTCGTCTACATGATTGATTTCATTCGCAGACCGTAATCATGTCTGCACGCCGTGTATTCGCTCGCTCTCCGTGACATTCGGGGATGTCTTCAACCAGCAGCTCGCAGCGACTAACTGGAGTAACCTCAAGTAAATAAGTCACAGGCATGGATCACAAGACACATCTTCATGCTCGAGCAGACACATTTAAAATGCCACCAAAACACCGTCCTAGATTCTGCCCTCAGTCAAACGACATCAAGTGCTCACTTACATGTCCCTGAACGCGGCCAGTATGAGGCGAAATCGGCCAGCGGGCAGTACATGGAGCAATCAAAGAGATAAGCATCCCATTTAACGCGGGTAAAAAATTCTACCCGCAGAACTGTTGCTGCACCACTGGATTCAAACAAGGAGGGTAACTAGGTCAATGCTATGTAATGCTATGTAAACGGTTCCACTTTACCCCTTGCTGGAGTCAAAATGGAGTTGGCTGAGGTGGAGTGCATACAGGAGAGAGAAGCTTGGTGATTCAATGTGACAGTTATCAACATCCTCTGGCTAGTGAAGGGACAGAGCTGCACGGAGCTGTAGAGCTCCAGTAATGGCAGACAGCAACAGTAAACAGGTAAGACTATGACTCACAGTTAAACAGAGCATCGTGTCCAAAGAGCAGAGTGCAGAGCAGATCGGGAATAAACACACACAAAAAAAAAAACCCATCTTCCTCTCTTAAACATGTCATTTCTTGAATGTGTCATTCACCCTTTAGAAACACAAGGGCTTTAGCGTGGGCTCTTTAATTACAAAAATACTTTAAACTTTCAAATGTGGTCAGCCAAGTTTTGTGTATTTATAAACTGGCTTTTTTTTGGAGTTTTTTTTAGAATGAATGAATCTGCACATACCTGAGCTGAGTGAAACGGTGTCCTTCTCCCATGATACAACAGTGACGTAGGCCTCCACAGAAGCAGGAATAATGCACTTGAAGACGGCTACACTGCCTCTCATAGCCTTCTGGTCAGCCACTCTGACCGTGTAGGGTTCCCGTGAAACTAAGGAGTTGAAGAAAATCCAGAGCCACAGTGTGAAGAACAGAAAGTGAACTGTAATTGTCGATAGAAATTAAAATACTTTCATTAATAAAACTAATGAGCTGATTTAACACTTTTCTTCAGTGGTGAACGTTAATGCGTGCCAACCTAAATGAGAAGCTCAAAGAATTAATTTACTATAATATTTGGGGACTTTTTTCATGAGTATTTTGTCATTTTACAAAATACAGCTATCATTTACTCAGTTAGTTTTAAAATTCTAAGTAGTTATTGAGTACAACCAATATTTAAATTACTGGTCAACTCAATTATTTTTTTTTAAACGGAGAGATATGTTTGAATGTATTTCAGATATATTTATTTCTTAAATGTCAATTGAATCAAATGAGTGCTATTCACATTAAATAGATTACATGTGACCAAAAAGTAACGAACACTAGTTTTGGAGTATTTTCATGCAAGTAATTATTTAAAAGTGATACTTTTTCTTGTGATTGCATATAATTAAATGCTCAACCCCAAATGTGAACTATACTCTTTTCACCTGTGATCATACTTGTCCTGGGTCCCACCAACACATATGAATCTACCTAAAACTGACAGAGAAATTCATTCAATGGATGAATGTGGCTCAAAATTATTCAATGCCTCTGTCAAAGTTTTTTGTTTTATTTTGTACACCTTTTACCTTTTTCAGAATAATAAATATTTCTGAAGAAGTTTTCTTTCTGTTTTGAATCCGCCGATTCAACCTTGAGAGGTCCGTGTCACTTCAAGCTGGAGCCGTACTTCAGCTGGGAGTGAATGTGTTTGATAAAATGAGTTACATTTATAAACCAGGGATAGATGGAAAAGTAGTCCGGACTTTCTTTTTGCACTTTGGTGTTTTAATATTCCGTATTCTGTTTGAAAAATTTAGATTACATTATGTTTTAAATGGGAAACATTTGCTTGATACGTCTTAGTGCTTTGAGGTAAGAAAATGACCTTGATTTTATTATCTATATAAGAATTTTAGTTGTATATATTATATATCTGAGTGAGAGTGAGTGAGTATTCAGTTGGCAGAAGTTAAATGTTGATGGGCGGAAGTCAGACAATTTCACATCCTGTTTGCTTTTCAACTACTTTATCTGCACTTACAAGGGTTCTATGAGGAAATGTGAGACATGGAGCAAATTTACAATAAGATTTTGGATCACCCACATTTTATCAATTTGTACTACTGACACACATTTTTAATTGAATTTATCCGTCTTCATCAGGGTTTCCTGTTTTGATTCTATATTTAGTACAACTTTGTCTGTCATGTCTTGTATTGCAAATAATGTTCAATCTCTTCTGGACACCTCTATCATTACACATGCTATTTCTGCAGTAAGCCCTCGCCTCCCCTCTCACCAGCTTTGATGTGGACATCCTGACTCCTGATCTTGCCAGAAGGGTTCTCGGCAGTGCAGTAGTACGTGTTGTCGTGGATCAGCTTGCTGAAGCTGGATGGTAGGAAGTTGAAGATCTGTAGGGTTCCATTGGGATGGACGTGGCGGATGCCCGGGACATCGTAGATCTCCTCGCCGGTCGCCAGATACCACCGCAGCGAGGCAGGTGGTGCGCCCCCAGCAGGACAGGGCACCGAGGTCCCTGTGGTGCTGGCAAATACTACCTCTTGTAGAGATGCATTCACAAAATATAAGCTGGAATGTAGGTCCTCACTGAAAACTGGAAAACAGAAAGCAAAGGGAGATGTGCTGTCACAAACACTTGTCACATATTTTTTTAATATTCTGTGATGTTGTTGTTGAGGTTTTGTGGTATTGAATTATTTCTTTGTGATATATAATTTTTTGGGTCACTTTTCAGCTATATTAAAAACCTAAAAACAACAACTCAAATAAATTGTAAGTATAAGGAAACATACATACTTTTGCTGTATTTTTGTGTATTATTATCATTATTATTATTATGCCACGTCAATAGAAATTAATTTTTTTTAATACTACAAAGCTCAAATTAGTATTCTTCAATAGCCATTCAAGGTATGTGCTTTTATTCAAACATCAGTGGTTTCAGAATAATCAATGTATTCCCATTACAGGGATCTGGGGAACATTAAATTAACATAAACTACCATCAATTATGAAATAAGGTCAGTCGTCTTGATCATGTTCGAGCTTCCATTTGAGCCAGCATCAGAGTAAAGAGAATGACATTAAATGCAGATTATGCGGAAGTGTTCTCCAGAGAAGAGGAAGCTAATAAATGTCAATGTTGGACCGATTAACTCCAATGAAATCTACAGCTGTTTGATTTCAGCCAGGAGAAGCCAGCAGATGTTTGCAGGACGAGTATTTCAAAGGAGAAAACACTTGTATATACAGAGTGTGTGTGTGTGTGTGTGTGTGTGTGTGTGTGTGTGTGTGTGTGTGTGTGTGTGTGTGTGCGTGCGTGTGTGTGCGTGTGCGTTTGTGTGCGTGTGTGTGTGTGTGTGTGTGGCACGTGCCATGTAAGCCTTGTGACGACTCTGTGCACTAAATGGCTCACAGTGGCCCTGGCAGCTGGCTTCCACCCTCCCCAGGGAGAAAACATTTTAGCACTTCATAAATTCCTAACAAGGTCTCCGATTGCAAACGTTTCCATCCTTTTCTCTGCTCCAGCAGCTCTACACCAGCAATGAGACACTCCAGTGACCTGCTCATGTATGCACGCATAGCCACACAACACTCATTTGCCTGCACAGATTAGGAACATGCATTCAAAATTATTAGCAAACAAGATCAATATCGCAGCCTTTTTCCCATGGAAAAAAAAAGACAAAAAAACAAAGAAGCTTGCAAATGCATTCATGGATGGATGGATGAATGGATGGATGGTGGATGAATTCTTGTCCTTTTCATCCAAATGATATCAAGAACTCAGAGCAGAATATGACCTATCGAGGATGATACAACAAATGTATGTGTGTATGGAAAAAGCCCTGACGGATTAAAGCCAGACAGGTGAACATACCTTTGTGAGTCTAATAGATGTGTAACAATGAGCGCTAAACATTTCATTATTGTTATAAACATGGAGAAACATTCTCAGCATGCATTCAATAGTGTGAAAGAAATAAAAATAATAAAAGAAGTCAAGTGCAGTTTTTTTTTCTTTGCTAAATACAGATGCATAGTGAAACTTTAAAACTTCCCTTTCAGGATAACATGAACTTATAAGAGTTAATGGAGATCCACCAAGCCTCTTTAAACAAAGTGGATGAGCTAACACTGAGTACATATATAACATAATGAGCCAACATTGACTTTACCATTAGACAAATGGGTCAAAAAGTAAAGGAGTGACTGCATTGAGCTTCTTCTGCAATAATACAGTATGAGCTGTATGTTTTAATACAGGGATAAGTATTCCAAATCAGTCTTTTCAAATTAAAACCCCTTCAGCTTTAAAAGTGGTTCAATAAGCACAATGTGCTGTGTATTGAACTTCGTTGTTTCAGAGAGTCATAGACATACTTCTTTTAAACGTATTTTTTGCATTTGTCAAGCAACAGGAGGGTCTTCAATTCAAATATGGCCCCTGACAAGAGTCCTGTCTTCATGTTCATATGAGTTTTCTTTTGGTGGTAGTCTATAACATGCATGTTTGGTTAGCTGGGGACAACGAAGATGCTACAGCCGTCCATGACCCCGAATCGGACACATTTAGTATGCATAGAACCTAATACTGTATCGTATTCCATCATGTGGTTGGAATAATATAGTCATACATTGCTAATTCAAACACAGCATGACTCATATTCCCATTGTGAGTTTGTAGCCTACTTACATAATCTATTTTAGTGACCCACCTGATTTCTCATTTATATCTTGGTAAGGATTAAGGCGACCTGATATTTAGACAAATTATCTGATGAAGTAGTTACCATCTGTAGCTTCCAGTACACCTTGTGGGCATATCTAAGTTGTTCAGGCAAAATAACAGTAAAGTACTTCGAATACGGGACAGTTTGATATTCTAATGGCAAACTTTGATGATGGAGCATCTTCTTCTTCTTCACTATGTCAGCTGTGACTCACTCAGCCTGTGGCAGCCTGCAAGTAGTAAATGAATCAGGATTGATTGACGACTGAATCAACCTTTTGTGTCACCATCCTGTACTTAACTCTAATGATTTTATTCATAAAAACTAACAGCTCACATTTCCAACTCCTTACGACACCTAACATTTTCTTACCTTCAAATGTGAATTGTAGGAGTTAATGAATCATGTTGTGGGCTGCATTTCTACTTATGCAAAACTTCTGTTTAATTGATGGAGGCTTTTGCCAACATTCTCTTCATTGTTGGAATATTACATTTTTATCAAGAAATCAATCTTTTTAAAAGAAATGGTGGACTAATATAGTAAATTCTACCAAACATACAGCCACCTTTGAAAATAAATGTAATGCAAATGTAAGGCAAGTTCAAATTATGGAAAAACTATTGCAAAAATTGGTAGGGTTTGTTTCTAAAAAAGCTTATTTGGGCTTGATCAAATCTCTACAATTTTATCAAACAGATATTTCTTATCTATTTGTGGAGTCCATCCCAACCTGGTCCACACTCTAAACACAAACAGGAGACAGTGAAGGGTTTTCCAACCACCATCCTGCATCTGATTATCGCTGACTTTGATGGAAACCAGTAGCGGCAAATCAGTGACAGCGTCGAGTTCCTCATTGGGAAGTGAGTGCAACAGATTTTCATTAAAATACAGGGTTGTGGGAGAATGTTTTATAAGCTTTCAAAGAGGAATGTCGATATAAAAGCGGGCAAAATAAGTAAAATAACATTTTCACACTATTTTATTTGGCTTGGGTTTCTGTAATTATTTTAAAATGAGATGTTCCTCAATCCATGTTGTGCTGTTTCTGACACTTTTCTAGATGTCAAAGCTTACACCACTTTATACAGTCTCTTTTGTTAAGATTGGAAATGAAGCATAAAAAGGGAAGAAAATTAGTTTGTGTTTTCGTGGGTTCATGAAAACAATAATAAAGTGCAATTATTGTAGATTTATTTGATATATAAAGTATTTAGAGTCTAGTGCACAAAAGGTGTTGTTAAATAAATGTGAAATGTTTGAATGTTTTAAGACTTTGCAAACTCCTTTTCATGATCACAGTGCTTTTTCATGTTATGAAATTTTTTTCATCGTCAAAATTTTTATAAGACTTTGGAGACGGTCGCTCGTGTTGTTTTCTTTTTAGAAGCCAGGTCTCTTGTTTTCTCACGAGATCTGGCAACACAGGCCATTTTAAGAGTGCAGCGTTTCCCAGAGTACAATAATCATTGCCTCCGTACCATGGATTGGCCGTCTGTTCGATGTACAATCAATAGTCCCCAAAAAGGCTGATTGTATAATAATTTAACAATCTTGGGAATGTGTTGTTGCAATCAGTTTGCAGTTTGCTTGTGAAATGTTTTGAACCAGTCTGATCGGTGCAGCTTATGTGGTCGAAGGTTTCTATTCCTTACCGATGCCACAAAAGCGTAAAATGTCCTTGTTATCATACTGTCGTAATTGTAATAACAACGCTAAGGAAGGTATAACTTATTGCAGGAATTTAATGCCCAACTTCACCATTGGAGGGACATGAAGCCTCAAAAGCAAACTCTTGGAGCCTGCACATGATGGCCCTCATTGCAATGGGAATCATAAAATAACAGGGTTAAAAATACAATTAACTTAATTAAAACAAAGACCTATTACAGTTGTAAAACTGACTGTTTAATCCCATTTGATCAAATAATGCGTCTTTTAAACTTGCAAATGAAGATCACTCATGTATTGTTTCCTACAGCAAAACGTTTTGGCAGATTTGAATCTTTCAAGATGCAGTGGGAGAGAGTACGCAGTGCTCTCGAAGGGTCTGTGGCAGTGGCCAAGATGAAAATAATACATCAAAGTCATATTAAACTCTGATTCATTCTCTTTTTCCAGCTGGCACAGGGAGCATCAATCTTCTCAGTGCTCTGTTGATAATACCACTGGTTATGGGGGGGTTCAAAAACCCACCTGTTCTTGAGTTGTGCTCAAGGTTAGTAAGGAGAGGACACTTTCAAATCAATCAGGTCTAAAGTTTTCAAATAGCTTTTGCTATTTTACATCCAACAGAGATTATTCTTGTGTGAAACATGAAATGTGCAGGAGACTTTTTGTGGCTTGCGGATTAATATTTTTGATATTTCTGCATCATGCTATCTGCTTGTACTTTCATAATTATTTTTTATTCTTCAGGGGATTTTTGGAAATAAGTGAAAACAAAGGCTTTTTGATTTTAAAAAAAAATATTTGAAGAATTTATGTGAACTTTTCTTAATTAAAAAGAATCCAGAGACAGACATAACATCAAAGTTTTCTGACTTTGGTTCCTTAGTTAATTGATACTTTAAATGTCACAATGCTACAATAGAAAGCTGGCTTGAGAAAAAAAACACATCAAAGAAGTGTGTGGCTGCTTGGAAAGTCTCTATTTTGTGCAAGCATCTGAGAAATTGGATTAGGATTTATGCCATGGCTGTTTTGATATTTGCTTATTTCACATATGAAAAGTACGTGAGAGCAACTCAATTTAGACCGTCTGTGTGATAGTGAGATTGATTTAATTAAAATGAAGTTATGGACTCTGGTGGAAGGGTGCATATCACTACACTACTCATTTCCATAATTGACTAAGCTCAGGAGCCAGACCACAAATGGCCCAGTGACGCAGGTACATCGACCTCCTCAGACCTCACAAAGAGCACCGTGTCATGCCCCAACAAATGGCTTCAGGGCCCAACCAACTTACTACAGTGCCCGAGAGAAAATCAGTAATTAGAATAATTTTTCATGAACTCAACTGCAAAGGTGAAATAAATGGCACTGTTCAATAATGTATTATATGCATCTATAATTGACTGTGATTTTTATTTCCGCCAGGATATCTTCGGGAGGAATGTAGGATGAAAAACGCTGTTTGATCTGAACCTTGGACATGAGAGGAGTTCACTAACAATACGCACCATTGTTTTTCAATGTATTTATTTATAGTATTCATTTGGGGTACTAATAGTTGAGTGATGTCGTTGGTTTCCAACCTTTTCTCTGGCGCTAAGAAAGGTTGTAAAACCCTTTTCTGATTTCTCATTTTCCAAAATGTTACAGTGAATATCTCATGTTGCAGACCCCTAAAGCAGGCAAAGCCTCAGGCCACCTGAGAGTTTTCTAGCTTCCATTACAGCGAGGAACCACCTGTTAGGTGTATTACAAGATTAGGGGAGAAATTCAACTTATTTGCATTTTTTCACTGCTGGCATTTCCATCATTCACGTACCTAATTCAAAAATGGCCTATTTTCTGCATCTAGTTAATAACTTTTAAAAACAACCAACTTTGTTTCATCACCTCAGGCGAGTTTGACATTACATGGACTGTATAACTGCTACACAAAGTAATCGTTTCCATATTTCAAAATATCAAATAATTCCCACTCACAACAACATGCGTCTGAACTGGTCAAAAAAAAAAACATCTTACATAGACAAAGACAATATGACACATCAAGATATATCAAATTAATGAATGTATATAAATTGTCATTCCTAGTCTTTCATCTGAGCTACTGAAACTCCAGGGAGAAGTGGTCTACTGGCCCAGCCAGATGGCAAATGGTTAATTCAGTCTGAAACTGAGTTATAAGAAACAGAAAAGTCTGGTGAGTTTTATTCAAACTTGACATGACGTTATCAATTTGCCACAGTTTGTTCCAAAAGTAAAATATAATTCAATAAAATCCAGAGAGTTGCCAAATTTAGGAAAATTTAAAAACAATTTTGTTTGCTTGTTGAATAGTCCAAGTTGCAATGTCATGCATGAAACATTCTCATACAACCTGGAGTAATCAAGCAATCAACGATTTTAAGCTGGTATTCTTTTCTCAGATGATATTAAGCCTTTAAAATGCATTACTTAGCTGGGCAGGAAAGCAAAAACATACTGGTACTGCTTCAACTTCATATTATTGAACAGAACGATGACCCTGACTGAAGCAAAGTTTTAAATAAACTATGCGAGACAACAAACTGAATAATAAATGTGTCATCAATACTTGTAATATCTTTGACCTGCATTACGACTTCCATGTTAGAGGAGGAAAGATTGCAAATGGGCAGTTCTGTATATCAATCAGATAGTAGAGAAATGTCTGGAGCAGTACACATTCAACCTACTCTACTGTTGCAATCTACAAATCTATGAGCTTTGTATTGGGCTTCTCTAGTGTATTAGACTCAATATCAGAATACTTTCAAAATCCCAGGGGGAAATTATTTCATATTCATAACAATTCAAATTATTAAATAATGGTCAATAAATATGCAGTCATTGCACACCTGTGATCTCGCCCATTTGAGAAGATCAGTTGAAGTAATATCTCCAACAATGAGATCTATTATGTTTTTACACTTTGATAGAAAGTATCGAACTAATGCTAATCAAAGCATGTTAAAGTCACTGTGAGTTTGTCTTATATTTATCTTTCTCAGGTACCTGTACTATTCAAATGAACTTTGTCACCTGGGAACTCTCATCCCATAGTTACAAGTTCTGTCTTTTATGCAGCGGCAGACTTTTTTTCATGAGCACTCTGACGCGAAAAGAAAAAGAGCAAACAAGAAGAGGCAAAGAGAGAATCAGAGAGACAGTGGGATTGATTCCGCTCCCCATATTTCAGAGGGCACTTGTGTTGCATCTGTTGAGCGGGCACATCCATTGTCTGAGTTGTCATCACCAGTGCGAAGGGGGAGACTCAGCACCGCACGGTAGCGTGGCACCGGGTGCCTCGTGGTGACAATGTGACAGCAGGAACCTTGGGTAATTAAAGCAGCTCTCTGCTCTGTGCCCTCAGGGCAAGTCTGCCTGGGATGTGGAGATCATACCTGGCTCACTCACATTCAACACTAACAGTAGCTAAAGCAATTTTCCACCCGAACAAATTCCTATTTCTGCTCAGTGGATTTATGGATAGCAGCAATAATGTGATGTATGCAGTGCTGAATCACCGGATGAAGCAGAAGCAACCATAAGTAGGACTTTGACCTGTATATTACCCAAATTAGAAACAGTGTGCTGGAATGTATTTAATTGGAAACCATATTTTACACCAAAGTAAATTTAACTGTATATCAAAGTCTATAAACATGAAAGTAACGTGCCCACTAATCGCAAAAAAGTTCAGATCCAAGCAGCCGGGCGGGGGAATGGAGAGTCCACTGTGTGTAAGCATTCCCAGTGATCTGATCTGCCCAGAGGCGATACACCATGCACGAAAGTTAAATGACTGTCTTCCAATTTGCTCTTATGAATATTAAGCAGTGCTGTGACAGTAGAAAGGGCTGACTGTATGCACGCCACT
>OMNM01001938.1:12805-25124 GCA_900302745.1 Parablennius parvicornis | reverse complement strand
TACAACCACATATACGAACACACACATACATACATGCACATAGGTTTTTGATGTCGTGCATCGAAGCAATAAAATCAAAAATTCAATTCAGTCACTTTGCCAATGAAAATATTTGGTATGCTTATTAATGGACTGATCTTTATCACCAGCCACGCTGTGAGACATGATTTTATTGCTTGAAGTAGATAAATTGAAGCTATTTGTATTTCTTTTTTTTTTCTTTTTTTACTTGCTTAAACTGTGCCAGTTGAGTTTTAATTGATACGTGGATCTTTAGCCCCTAAAAATGCTGCTGCACGCTACACGTGAGAACAAGCTTGTTCCTCCATCAGTTCTGCTTTACCTCTCAGGTGATGATAAAGTAATTATACAACTTTCAGAAAAAGCTGCTGAACAACAAAAAGTTTTATAACAAACTATAACAGAAGACCCTGGCGTGAAGGTTTTTATTAGAATATAGTAATTTTGAAAGGGTTGTTCATTAATGTAGATTAAGTGAATTTTTAATACTTTGCATCCCAACATGGTCTCAGGTTGGAACAATCTACAGTGATTAGAATGGGTGCAGCATTACGCTGTTATGTTAGTGTTATATTAACGGAGTCCAGCTGTAGTTCACCATTTTTAAGTTCGGTGCTTACTGACTTCTTGCCACAAAGGTTTTATTGAGGTATTTGTAATTTAACAATACGCAAACTTCTTAAAATATGTGGATCTTCTGCCTTATATGTTTGATAACTTTTTATAATTTCGTGATGTTGAAAAACAGTTTCCCAGCTATTTTTTTCTTATTTTTAATGCATTGATAAATGTACTTTGTTGTTCGATGCTATAACCTTGAAAAACAAAAGCACACAGTGTACGTATGTTGTTACGTTTAAAAAGAAAGACTGAATGAATGTGATGTTGATGTATTAATGAAACCTCAAAACAGCACAAATTCTTGGAGGTTTTCCAGTTTCCTGTCAACGTTCATCTCTCTGTGTATAACTTGAACCATATGCAAATCTGATATATGTGTATAAAGATGTTTAGTGATCTGTCAGCATGCTGACTCAGAGTCTGGCTACGGATTGGGAGATTCATCATGAAAAAGACAAAAGCACATTCATTTGATTCCAACCAACTTTGGCAAGGTTTTGAAGGACAGCACTGAACAGATAACGGAGTGCAAGATTTAGTGGCATCTGGTCATGGGGAGTCAAACCTGCTCAGTGCCTGAATACCTCCAAAATGTCTACCGTGGCTACGAAACACACAATAAAAGTCAGAGGACAATCAAATACTTTCTTTTTTTAAACCCATTTCAGCTTGCAGTAGGAAGATTGCATGCTGGGCATGCAATGCTCATTCCAAGTTACAAAGAAGATTGAATTTATTCCCCCTTTATAGTAATTACAGGTGTGTCACAAGAAGAGTAAATACATATATTTTAAGCATTCTTAAACGTAAGCAATAACACCGGTTTCCTTTATGTATGGAAAGCCGTTTTAGCATTTATTTGATATCCTTGATATCAAGCTTAAAATTCATGCATTATTAAGCTCTTTGTCCTCACTAATAAGACAATTTCGCACACTCGTATAACCACTTGGGCACACAAACGACTGTGTCTGACTAGTATTCGTTTTACCACTACTAGTGCCACTTTTTTCCTACTAGTGCTCAATCAAACCTTACTAGTTAACTACTTACCAGTGAGATGTTTCTGACCTCACTAGTACCACTGACAATGTCTACAAGTGCAATAGGTGTCCCCATACCTGGGAATCACGCCCCACTAGTAAAGAAAATCTGTCATTTCTCTCCCTGGCTTGTTTCAATTTTCAAAAACAGTGTGTGCACTAACAAGCGAATCAGAAATCAAACCCTATTTAGTGTAATCAGGGGTTTAGTGAAACCCAATCAAAGTAGGCCCTCCCTTTGACTCTGTTAGGCAGCTCTGCTCTGGCACATGGTAACACGAGAGGAAGTACTTCCTCCTCTTCCCAAGATGGCCATGAGTGGGTGGAGACAGTCCAGCTCACATAGACACAGCAGATTTTGACAGCAGCTCATATGATCCAATATTCAAATAGCTCAAAATCAAGGAAAAGCTGGACTTACTACAATAAACTTTGAGTACAACATTTCTGAATCAACGAGATCCATGTGAAATTGTTGAAAAGCTGGATAATATGACCCCTTTCATCAAACCTTTCCTTCAAAACCTGACGTACCAAGCCAAGCTGCCATATATGGCTTCTGTTTGAGCATGAAGAAGCCAAAAACCAGCTAAAACACCTATTAAAATAGTAACCCCCCACTAATATTGGTATTCCATTTTGGAATAATAACCAGGGACATCTAAGCCATTCATTCTGTGTCCTCATAATCTTAATCTCACACTCTCCATTATCTGCCTCCTTTCAGCATTGACTCTCATTGCAATAACATTACTTAGTGCCTAAACCCTCTTACCTTTTGAGTGTGGAGGGGAGAGAGAGTGAAAAAATACAGCCAGCAAAAGCATTGTGCCTGTGTGTGCACTGCATTTTCTGTTTGACTGAGAGTGACTTCTACTTCTCCCTTTCAATATTGTGTATTCCGTCTCTCCAGTGCACTGTACCACACACTCTTTCTCACCAATTACCTGTCTGTATCTCTCCGTCTGTGCTGTGTGATTGAGGGAGGGTTTAGGAGGAAGAAAAAGTGCAAACGTGTCCGTATCCGTGTGTGTGTGTGTGTGTGTGTGTGTGTGTGCCTACCTGCCTATCCAAGTGTGTTCACGTGTTTGCGCGTGCGTGAACGTTTCTGTTTGTGTGTGCGTGTAAGAATGTGTGTCCGCATCTCATTCTCCTGCCTCCGTTTCCCCTCCAGATCTCATGTATAATTTATGGGCCCCTCATGAATATGCTAATTAGCCGACGTGCAGGGAGAGGTGAGAGGGCTTCCCCTGTTCTATTCTTACATTCGTCTGATGAGAGAAGGAGAAAAGAGAGGGATGGAAAAGAGAGAGGGAGAAGCTAGGGGAAGTGAATGTTGCCGCTGCAGAGAGGAAAGGGAATAAGTGAAAGAAGGGGAAAGATGAAGGGCAGAAAAGGGAAAAAATGCTGGAAGGACAGAGTGTGGAAATACATTTATGAAATCCCCGGCGTTCGACAAATAAGCACTGTGGCAATATGGATGGTGGCGAGCCCATGTTGTGCTATATTGTGTTGGAGACAAATGAATCACCCATGCTGAGGGGACGTGGAGAGGCGAGATTGGAAGAGGTAGTGAGAGAAACGGGGAGATGAGAGGGAGAAAAGGGAGAAATAGTTGTCATTGTTCCATCAGCATTTCAGTCGAGTTTTTTGAAAGGCTAGACAGGCAGGCAAATAGGACCGTTATTCCAGTTTCAATTGCTTCTCCCATAAATAGATGATAGGTGCCAAGTTTCTGAAGACACACTGAAAAACACCCTTCTGAGCATCGCTCGAGACAAAGGCAAAAGGAGGGTGACGCAAGCTCCTAGCGCTAATCAGATAAATTGCACGGAAAAAGAGAGGTAGACGGTAGTGAGATTAATCCAATAGCTAACAAACTAGCAAACTAAACATCAAACGCGTCGTCTTCAAAGTTGCGTAACATGAAAAACCTTTTAAACCACATCAAAACCCTCACAGACAGCTGAGGGAAGATCTCACTCTCCTTTCTTCTCTCCCTTTCTCTTGAACTCTCTGTCAGTCTATCTGTAAGCCTCTCTCTCTTTTTTTTGTCTCACACGACTCTCTCTCTCCCTCTCTCCCTCTCTGTTTCGCCCTTACATTCCTCTCATCCTCACTTCACCCCCCCACCCCCAACCACCTCATCCCCTCCCTCTTCTCTCTCTTCTGTCTCCCCTCTGGAGTTCAATCATGAGGACTGAGACTCATGTGAAATAGTGCATGACACACACACACGTGTGTGTGTGTGTGTGTGTGTTGCCTTCACTCCTGGCACCCTTTGGGTAGAAAGAGCATTCCAGCGGGCAGCTGATGATTCAGCATCTGTCGCCCTGCTTATGTAAGAGAGCAGACACGACCCGGATG
Organism: Parablennius parvicornis; assembly: GCA_900302745.1. NCBI lineage: Eukaryota > Metazoa > Chordata > Actinopteri > Blenniiformes > Blenniidae > Parablennius > Parablennius parvicornis. The sequence continues at coordinate 21,072 of OMNM01001938.1, read as the reverse complement.
GCTGACTGGCTGAGTTGACTGACTGACTGGATGAATGGCTCAGTTACTGACTGACTGACCAACTGACTCAATAAACAGGCTCCATAGGCACAAAGGAAAATTTGTGGAACAAAGAAAACCGAATGCCTGAGTACCTGTCTGACACGTCAGTTGAATAAACTTTAAAACCATTTAAAAAACAATGAGGCATGTCACACACAACTTTTCCCGTCAACATATATTTCCTTGTCTTCACAGCGAAAGCAAAAACATGCAAACAAATGGGTAAACACGGGCAGCAACACGGGGTACACTTATCGAGTGCTTTGACAGAATCCAAAGTGAATTTTAGTGGCAGTGCAATTACATATAAACAATTAAAAGCTAATTTGCCCGAGGGCAGTGTCCAAGTGCTGCTTTTCTTGGTGCGTTGTTTTCTCATTACATAGTAAGCTATCAAAAAAAAAGGAAGCGGAAAAAAGTCATATACATAAAAAAATAAATGCCTTAAAACAAATTGCTCACTCGTAAAAAAAAAAAAAAAAAAAACCCAACACCATGGGTTCGGAGTTTCCACACTATGTGATATTAATGGGAGGTCTTTGATTCAAGCGTGAGCCAGGACTTTCGATGTGGAATTTGATGCATTTGAGACAAATTGGCGACTCTAAATTGCACATACTAGGTGTGTGTGTGTGGGTGTGGTTGTGTGTCTGTTTGCCCTGTGAGGAACTGGTGAACCGTGCAAGGAATCAGCTCCAAAGCCCTTTAAACATAAAATGTGTTATGAATTTTAACAATCTTATAAGTCCACAGCTAGCAACACTGTATGACAATAATCTAAATAAACCTCGGGCACGACATCAAGTTCGTTGTGTGCAGATTGCACGATGAAAAGCTGAATTGCAGCCTACGATGTACGTCGGTCGACGTGATTGCGCAAGAATAAAACATCAGAGGAGAAACTAGTGAACGGAGCCCGCACCCCCTTGCGGCATTTTATGTACTTTTTTCTAAGCTGTGTGCCTTTGTAGTCACAAGGCATCTGTTTGGGTGTAACACCAGTGTCACACTGATCACTATGGAATTACAGACTGGATTCCTATTGGTTGGTTAAGTGACATAGCAACAGTCACAATCATCCTAAATTTCTGATACTGTAAGAATTTTACCATGGGTTGTCTTTAGTCGCACGACAGTGAAAAAAGCTTTCTGAACCTGTCTGACAGTGCGACACAAGTTGACGGACGAAAATCACAGTGTGTATCAGGGCTTAAAGAACATGCATAGATAATATGATCAATAAGTTTATTTCAATACTGGCACTATACTGGTAGGTAAAAGGTACAAGGGAAACTCTGCAAGAGAGAGGGCTTCATCATCTGGTGCAGATGAACTTAAGTGATGGCTCTGCAGTGAAGTCCCCACCTGATTATTAAATAATACTCTCGCTCCCATGTGATGGATGACAGTAGCTCCTCCACAGCTCATATTTGGGAGTCATTCCCCCAATGACCCACTTCCAGTAGTAGAAATAAACTCAATAAAGAATATGAAGTGTAAGCTATACTTTAAACATCATAGAGTAGTATTTTATCTCCACACAGCCGTAACCATAGCCAAGGCTGGAAATGAGCTTGTCTGAGTCTCCCGACATTAAAGGAACTGATTCATCGATTGTATTTTTTGCGTCACTGCCCGTTACAGACTGTCTTGTTGTATAAAAAGCAACGTGGAGCTGACCAGCTAACCAGTCAATCTCTCGGTATGACATCTGGCTCAACTGACTCACTGGGTAACTGGAGCTAAATAGATATGTTGGTTTCCTGAGTGTCTGACTAAATGTCTGATTGGCTGGCTGCCTGACTGACTGGAGTCAGACGAGGAGTAAAAGTGGGAGAGGGAGAAGGAGAGTAGAAGGAGACGCACACAGGCAAACCTGAGTTCATTACAGTAAATTTGGAGAGGCAGTGGTGACAGGCTGAGAGAGAGTGCAGAGACGGGAAGAAATTGAGAGTGACACGAATACTCTGAGCCCCCATGCAAATAGATGCAGTTACCTCGATGGCCTGCTCCTTATACAGAGGTAGAATCACAATCATACACACACACACACACATACATACACGCACACAATGGGAAGCAGCTGGGTGACAAACACTATAGGAGAAAAAAAAATTTTCACTGTGGATGCACATGTACATGCGGTATGAGATTTGTTTCTCAGGTTGGCTGTGAGGACAGCTTGGACAGAGGTAGAGGGTGTGCATCTATGTACGTATGATAAAAAAAAAAAAAAAAGAAAAGAAAAGATCAACAAGAAATGGGGAATAGGGAGGGAAAATGGAAAAGAGAGATGCTGTTTAGCAATGTGACCTTCAGTGTGGGGCTGTAGGGAGGATCAACCTCTGGGAGACACGGGCTACTTGGCAAAGTCACTCCTACACAGGGCTCACTGGCAGACGAGGTCAGGCCAAACAAACACACACGAGCACACAGAAGCACCTCACACTTTAGATCCATGCCTGTAGCAGACACTCGGCCAATAGATATGAGGTGCAATAACACCCAATGTGAGTGGGCTCCTCTCGCCGCTTTAAAAAAGAATACACCTCCGACAACACATGCACACACCAACAGCCTGCGCTCTCCAATTCACACATCTCACTTTAGTGGCCATAGACGGAGGGAGGAGGACTAAAAGTAGAGGGAGAGGAGGAGGGGGTGACAGCGGGAGAGAGAGAGAGGGAGAGGGAGAGAAAGCATGAGAGGTGTCGCCTCTCTTCACTGATCTCTTATGCTAAGAGGGATTTGCATACATTTTTAATCAAAGCAAATTAGATCATAACCAAATTAAATCACGCTTTCCAGCCGCCCCCTTCTCTGTCTGCCTCCTGTTCCATCCACCCACCTATTCCTCATCATTTAATTATAGTCACTAATAGGTATGGTTAGACCAAAAAAAAAAAATCCTTTGCACACATATGGAGATAATTGACAAAAATAAAATGTATGTGCAATGTGTCTTTTCCAGCGTTAGATTGACTAAGACTCAAACGTACAGTAGGCGAAAACTAATTTTACACTGATTGCAGGTTTGCTCACCGTCTCGGAAATACAACGTTGCTACTGTAACTGTCAAACATGTAACAACAAATGCGTAGCGATAAATCAAATGAATTCACTCACACACAAAGCACAGCACCAAACGCTGGCTAACAAAACAGTCTCCCACCACAGAAACTAGACACCTCCTCCCACATTCCTCTCCACACCCTATGCTGCTAAACAGATTGGTATCAGCCCCCATTGCCAGCTATTGGCCAATGCACAATGTCTCCCTACTGTTGTCTAATAACTCAATCACATCCCTTTTATAAGCGATCATTGTGAGGTCCACCACTCCTCTAGTCCAGTCTCAAATATAATTTGTCAAATTTCAAATCAGTCAAGAAAAAAAAAGAAAGAAAGAAAAAAAAAAACAACAACAACCGGGCATGCATATGTGCAATTGAAGCAGTTACGCGTGTGTGTGTGTGTGTGTGTGTGTGCAGGTTCATACCTACATGCGCGCACACAAACATATCCACACTCACAGATAAGACGTTCATGTGCATGTGGAAGTGCATTTTGTTTTTTTCTGTCACTCACATGCATGCACGCGGGCACACAAAGGTGCCTGTGGGCCTATTTGAAATGCAGACTTCCATGTCTCAGTAAATGATATTAAAAGTCATATCATGAATAAATCAGCAGGCAGAGCCTGAACATCACCACATTCAAGTACTGTAGACAGCCAAACCGGGAGAAGTATGGAGAATGAAGGACATGGATGCCATCAAACAAATCACGGAAACATGCTACATAAATAGACACTGATTAGAAGTGCAACCACTAGAAATCCATCTATATTATCGTTTCAGATTGTTTTGAAGCTGCCGGTTTTCTTTTAATTGTCAAAGAAACATGCTGCTCTCCTTGTTAATTTATAGGCCACAGTTTTAATTACTTCAACTTTGTTTCTCAAAAATCATGTTCTCTTATTTTGACATTGCTGACAGTCACGATATCACAATACCCATGAGCCTTTGATGCTGTTACTATGGAGAAGAAGACAGAAACGTTAATCATGAAAGCAGAAAAAAAAAGAAAAAAAAGATATACCGAGGTGTTCTACCATAGCTGCTTTATTTCATTAAAACTGACATCCTATGTACAAGTGAATTGGCTCAGTATGCAAACAGTGTTTCTTTTTGGAAGCGATGTTATGCTGAGTTCTGCATGGCTGCACCTGCACATGTATTGGATTGCTTGTAATTGAAAATACTAGATTGTGATATTGTTTGATCAACTCAGGCACTCAAAAATAGCTTGACTACACGACCATCTGACTTCCAACTTAGAGAGCTTCGTTGTCACACCCACCATCAAACATTAAAAGGAATGAGCTATATAATATCGTAAAAATCAAAGAACAGGAAAGGGCATTAAACAAATTTGTTTAAATATTAGGTAGAATTTATATATTTAAAATCAGCCCAGTGACAACTCAGTCCCAGTCAAAATTACTGGTGTGCTGTATCACTCATTTCCCTTCTCATCCCATATTAAGCAAAACCATTGCTGGTTGGTGATACTGATACATGTCTAACCCTAATGAGTTTTGGAACTCTAAACCTATGTGATAAGAGAAAAGAGAGTATTTTCTTAATTGTAACTATTAGAATAGACTCTAAGTCATGCAGTATTATTGTCTATCTCAGCTCCAAACATGATTTGGTGATCACAGCACAGCAGGAAAAGAAGAAGTCGTCGCTCTACCAACCAGCAGGAATTAGGAATTGGAAAATTGTAACCTCAATGTACATGTAACATGAAAATCAATCTTCAGTTCTTTCTTTCTTTTTAAGATTCAATATATGTTGATATGACAGGTCACGAACCACGTGATGACTTTGTCTCCTTTGTGCGCCAATGTGGGAAAATTAAATCCCAAAACAGATAAAGGTGGTGGGAATTTTAACAATCAACACATATTGGACCAAAAACAAAAACACATCAGAAATTATGATTTTAAATATAGTATGAAAATCGTATTTGAAGTAATAAAGAACCAAATACTGCAGTGCATGAAGAAGGGGTCATGCTTCAACTGAATAAACAACTAAAGAGTCCACCAGCAAATAATGCTTATAAATGAGGGTATAAAACACTATCAGTAATTATAGTGTATACATATTATTAACATTGTAATGTTGTATATATTGAGCTGACACATTACAAATGTATTCACATTTCTTCGATAGTAAGAAAAGTCAGATTGTAGTAATATGCTCAGTGAAAATCCAAAACCTATATAAGGTATATGAAGATAATTTATAAAGGTTTTAACCCTGTTATTCTAGAGTAAACAGGCTTTTATGTTAACAGGATACCCCCCTCTGAGATTAATAATGAACACCCAGCCATAAAATGGGAAGAAGACAAAATGATCACCCAAGTTCAGAAACGTAGTGGAGGAACATTTGTTCATAGTGCGAAACAGACTTATAATTTGCATTCGTATTTCAACTCACATAGTCAAATAATAGATGTATATGAGTCATCCGTCTTACTGGGAAAGATCCTCGAAGAACCAGTTTAAGTCACCTGCAAGCCCGGCTCCTGCTGCTTTAAGCCGTTTCATTTCCATTAAGATGAAGCAGAGTTCGTGCAGCCACTTTTGGCCCATTTCAGTCGTGACCTGAGGGAGGAATATGAGACACAAATCCCGAAGGCTGTAAACAGTCATTTCCACAGTATATTTAAAATGAGTGCAAACAGAAGACCTTGCAGATTTTATTTTTTATGCTGAAATCTGTGTGCTGTAAATGTGAACACGTAACCGCTGACTCCGACACTTAAAAGGTGTGATTAGCAAAATGTTTTTTTTTTTTAAGTTACCCCTCAGCATCTAGCAGCTGTTATAGGAAACTATAAAGATGACTTGTGGCTTCTCACGCAGATGTATAGTCCCAATTCCGCAACATTTGAAACTGATGTATATCCGTGGCTTAAATGTTATAACCTGAGCCACCATGTGTGGAGACACAAAGCTCATCTGTGAGCATGCGGTTGGTTTGCAAACACACTTTCAGTGACGTCTTCCAATATTTTGAATTAATAAACATCATTACAGTGTTAAATGACAACTTATTTGATTTTGGTGCAAGTTTATTGCCGTATTGATTCCACAATTAAGAATACCTTGTTTTAAAGTGCAACATTAGATATAGCTTTTTTTCTTTACCCCTCTCCATCTTCACTTTTAAATGCGACCGTTCAGTTTTTCCCTGAGGAAGTTGTTTTATTTTATAGTAAAAAGTGGCCGATGGCAGCTTTAGACTTGCCATGAAAATATAGGATTTTTATTTTTTCCAGGAAAGGCACAGCCACAATCTTTTCCTTTTTTTTTTTTGGGTCTTATTCGTTTGGACAGCAATAGATGAGAACAAAGCACATTATCCTGGTGTTTATCCAAAAAAAGACTAAACTAAATTCTAATCGATCTCAAATATCCTGGTTTAAGTGATCATAAACTGAAGCTATTTCACAAACCTCCCTCTTCCCCATTTTATCGACAACACAGGTAATTGAATAATCAAATTAGGCGCGGTATAGTCTAGAAAGAAAGTGATCATTAATCTCATATGCGTTGATATAACAGACATAAAACTGCCATTGACCAGCTGCACTTCAACCTTTCACTCTAATAAACCAAATTATCATTACGTTTATGTTTAGTTGATGCTTGAGCAAAATTTAAATCTGAAATGCTTTGCAGTTAACACCTTCATAATATTAAAATATTGAAACAGATAATTTCATGTCAATGTAATAGAGTACTGGCCTTTAAAAAAAAAAAAAAAAAAGTAGTAACAAAGATATTTTTAGCTTTGAAAGAAAATCTGACTTGTTCCTAAATATAGTTCTGGTTTCATCTTTAATTACTTGTGTTGACGAATGTGGGAGGAAAGCAGAAAAGTGTTGAAGGTGCAGTAAGATGCAGAGGCAGGTTGCCCTCTGTTGTAACAACTGGTTAATCAGCTTTTAACTGTACGTGGATGTGGCGACGCTGAGAGAATTTATTAGCGATAAGCTCCAGGCTTTCTAAGCTAATTCAGGAGACGTTTTTGACCCAGATCAACAAAACATCAGTTCAGAAAATATCCTAAATGGCATAAATATTGAGATAATCCACATTTTTTGTTTTAGTTTTTATAATGAAAACACCTTAGTTTTAAACATTTTGAATGATTTGGACTAGAACTTTTGGGGTCATGGTCAACGACCTGCAGTTGTGACTTGTCAGCACCGGGATTCAAACCTGCGACATTTTGGTTACAGTCTGGCTGCCCTCACTGCCAGAGCACCACTGTCTATACCTACAACTATACATCCTTTTTGTGATTTTTCCCTCTGAGTGATTGCACAGTTTCTTCTGAGCTGTTGAAGCTGACAAGGACAAACGTATTTTTCGAGATATAACAAGATCCAGGCCGCTGCAAGCCGGTCTTATGAAGATAATATTTAAAAGAAGACGTTTCCTGGTTTCGCCTGCGCAGGAGAGTCTGACTCTTCAGCTAATAAATCACATGGAATGACACAAAGAAGACTCATGAATTGAGCACAGCCTCTATTTACATCACATGTTATATTACACTTCATATTATAAGCTGCAATGTCAGTTTACGTGCCACTCCGGTATGTGCTTTGTGTGCAACAGGCATTTTATGAGATCTGGTCCGTTACTCCCACTCACCTGACACAATTTGTTTTATTTAGATGCCCCCTTTTTGTGATGTTGAATTTGAGTGAGAATATTATTTACGGTATATCTGACATATAAGGCGTTTGTTTATTCCATTTCCAAAAGGTGATGGGCCAAGTATTGGGAAAAGTACAACACGTTCTCAGTCAGTGTTTATGTGCAACTGTTACAGAATCTTGCAGCAAAATATCTGAAAGGTTTTACAATGAGTTTGTAAGAAGATGTAGAGGAGTCCATGGGGAGATACAGTGTGTGTACTGTACGCTAATGTGTGTGTGTGTGTGAAGGGGGGAGTGTGTTGAGTGGCGCAGAGAGCAGGGAGTTGGCTGATGGGCAAAGGTATGCTGCCTGCAGGTTCAATCTGCCCGCGAGTCAGGCATCAAACTTTCACATCCACACATCAATTATTCAGCGACCTGCATTGTCAGAGTGTTAGCATGCCACAGTGGCAGACGACAAACCTGGATGAGGAGGGAGG
>OMNM01001938.1:0-12773 GCA_900302745.1 Parablennius parvicornis | reverse complement strand
GGATGGCTGAGGAGACAAGCTGGTGATTTGAAAGAATTGAAGGATAGATTGGTTCGTGGAAGACGAAAAAAAAGCTACAAGATGAATGGTAAAGTCAACAAAACGAACCAGGGTCTGGTAAAGGAATCAGAAAAAGAAGCAAATTAATAGCGGCTTTTATAAGCATTCAGTAGCTTTTGTGATGATAATGATACACTATTCAAGATGATCAATATTTAAGATATAATATGTGGAAATTGGGCCTGGGACTTAAGCAGGTTAATTTTAATTAATTTCAGATTCATATTCACAATCCAAAAGAGAACATTTCTCTGTGCACCTGAGAAAGCATACCAATGCGCCAGGCACCTCAGACAACAAACCCCCCTGTGGAAAGTGGCAAAGAACCAGTCGCAGGCTAACAGATGTGAGGCATGAAATGGATGACACTGCATTGTTTGTCCTTGTGGATGGAAAGTTTTGGTTCCAAAAAAATGTAAATTCTATAAATCTTTGGTATGTCTTCAATGTTAGCAGCAAGAATGGTCACCTGAGTAAAGGTCGTCATTAGTGTCTATATGTCCACATTAAAAGTAAAATAGAATAGTATATAGTATTTTATTGGGCAAACTCAAATCTGTATTTTCATTGATTCATCTACCACAATCAGTTAAATCCCAAAATTTCACCAACTGGAATTTTTTTTTTTTTTTTTTTTTTTTTAAGGGTCCCTCCTTAATGGACTCTCTATTTCACTCACTTTGCTGTATTATCAGATAGAAAGCCTCTTGGTCACCTTTGAATAGAGTTGAATTGAGCATTGCCAACTGGGAGGAGGCCCAGAGATTGATCCGGAATCCCTGGAGAGATTTGATCTCTTGGCTGGTTTGGGAGCAGCTTGGGGCCTCCTCAGAGGAGCTGAAGGAAGTCACATGTGGCAGAGTCTTCTGTCTTCTTTCCTCTGGATATTATAAGCTTGTTATTTTGTTTGCTTGTTTTTTCCTGAAAAAGTCAAATTTTAACGTCCTGTCCAGGCTGTATGAAATGTTTCTCACCTGGATGATAATCCGCTTGGATATATTCCTGGCCAGGGTATCTGATAAGTATTTTTGAATTGACTCAATTGTTGCGATTTTTCAAGCAACTATTTTATGGAAAATAGCAAAACTGACACCTTGCACAGAATGCTACTTGCTAATCCTTGTTAGTGACTGTCTTGATTTCAACCCTTAGGAGAAGAAGCACCGGCTTTTAAATCTTCCCAAAAAATGTCTGTAAAATTGATTGTGAAAATACTGTTTTATTGTTTACATAATCATTTTGAAGAAACAGTGAGATCTTTTGTTCAATCAGGATTTCCTAAAACAGAACAGTAATTCAGAACATGATAGCATATTAATACTTTTTATTTGTCCAGTCAAGACTTGAAAAGAGAGCCATTATTCAGTTTTTGGATTTAGCTTTTCTATTCAGGAGAGGTATTAGTTCTATCATAATTCAATTGAGAGATTTTTTTTTAAAGTTATTTTTGCAGCATCGATTGTTACAGAGAGATTATTGTAGGCATATTAAAGTAAACGAGTATCCTCCGAGAAGCCAATCTGGATTTGTGTCTTTGGTTATAAAGAGATCATTTATTGTTATATCACCAAATTGTATATCCATACATATCTGTGAATACAATAGAATTGCAAGGAATCTTAACATTGTAATATAATCTTAGCATCTAAAGGCTGAACTAAGTGGCCTTGTTTATAGAAATCAGAACATGTTTAAGGGCAGTTAAGGCCCAGAGCTTAGAGAAGTGGACGTAGGTTTGTGAAGATTGTGGGTTCAAATCCCACAGCTGACATGTCACCACTGCGGGTCTCTGACCAAGACCCTTGAACCCCATCAGCGCCCCAGAGCGCCATCATGTGGTTGCACCTCGTCACCCTAGAAATAGGATTGGTCAATGTGGAAAAAAAAAAACTATTTCCCCAAGAAGAGTAAGAAAGTATGATTAGCTTAGTTTAGTTGAATAAAAGCGGAGCTCTCAGAACCGTGTAGACCAGTCTAACGAGAGATTCACCCAACAAGGGAGATGCACTTTTTAAGCAGTCCTGCAAAACTCGGCTATAGTTAAAAGAAATAGATTTATATACAGTACCAATAACAATGAGAACAAACAGTAACAAAAAAGCTTAAATAGACTACGACGACGCAGCAAGGTTTTAGAAATGGATGCTAAATTTTGTGGTCAGCACAAAACATCACAGGTGTAACCGAGTTGGGAAAGCACAGAAAGATCAACTCAATGGTTTTTATGTAAGAAACAAGTGAAATAAGAACCAATGTCAAACAAAGGCGTGTTTCAGTTGTCGGAGTAAAATTATGTAAAGATCTTAGCGATCACTGTAAGTTAATAATCAGTTCTCTGTCAAAATTTTAAAACTCTTTAAAATGTGATATGATTAATACATATCAGTTATGTGAATAGTTGCAGCAGTACATTTCCTATCATCAAGACAGCATGAAGAGAATTAATACAACATAATATGAATATTTTGTAAATAAAATATCAAACCTCAAGTAGGAAGCGATGTGCATAAAAGTTTACCAGGAAGGCAACTATATCCAAGATTTAAGCAGCATTGGCGCAAACTACTCAGCCGAAACAGAAGCCACAATGTGACATTTTCAAGATGACTGAATAATCCTTTGTGCATAAAACACCTGAGCGGTGATGCCTCAGAGAAGTCAAAAGGAAGCTCATATAGCTGGTTTTACAATGTATGCATTAATGCAGCAGCAATACAAAAAGCAGAAATACATTCAAACTAAACAAACAGGATAGTGAATGGGAAATGCATAATAATAATAAATAATAATAATAAATAAAGCAAAAGAAATCTGATAATACTTTTCAAAAAAATATCAATCAAGCTCCTTCATACCGTCTGTGCTTATTTAAAGTCAGTTCACATTACGTCAGTGCCTTTGAAAACTCAAAACAGAAATAAATGCACAACTTGTTTGAAAAAAAAAAAAAAAAAAGAAATCTCTGCGAAATTGAAAGATGCAACCTCAGCGCTGGCGAGAGCCAAAACCAGCAACCTCATTCCAGTCGTCTGCCCTTCAGTGTGTGAGCAGCAGCAGCTCACTCAGTGATGGCCATGATGTCCTCATCATGCAGAGGATTCCTCACCTGCCTCACCAACAGTCACCTCATTTTCGATATTCGTCCTTCAAACGAGACGTCTGGCCAGCGCTTGTCAAAAAGCAGCGATGGCTAACGATGAGCTAAGGGTCTGTGTCACGGGAGTGTTGGAGCATGATAGAGTAATGACATCTGCAGCTCAATCTGAGACTCCTCTTCCCTCGTGTAGTCGTGGATCTGTAAATGTGTGCGTTTAATATTTGATACGAAAAGATATTAACAAATTCTTCTCCGTTTAACGCGTGCCACTACTTCATGCAACAACATTGAGCATTCATTCTACACTTGTCTCTCATAAATTGACTGTAGACATAGAAAAAATACTTACATTTTTAATTCTATGAGAGATTGGATTGTGTGTGGAAACTCAAACCATGACGAGAGATGTTAGAATATGTTTTAGCTGAATCAGCACTGACTTGCACAAGGCAAAGCTGCTTTACAGGCAATAAGAAATCTGAATTAAAATCAAGGAAAGATAAGACATGAACACAACAAATCTCAAACATTTTAAAAGCAATTAAAAGTACAGCATTAACAATAAGATTTAATTTTAAAACAACTGAAGTTAGAACAGTTTTCAGAGGGTTTTTCCACATTTGATGCATACAAAGTGAATAAAGGCTCTGCATGTTTGGTTCTGACTCTGGAAACAGAAAGCAGGTTTGATCGAGATGGCCTGAGAGGTCTGGATGGTTTGTCACATCACAAAAAGATTTGAGAGGTTTTCTGGTTTTAGACTATTCAGAGCTTTTTAAAACAGTAGTAAGATGTGGAAATCCATTCTTTACGATACCTTTGTGTGGGCCAGGCTCCCAACCGATCTCCTCATTGAATCTTCATCACTGCCCTCGAAGGAGTTCATAAAACCTCCCTATAACCTTCCAAAATTAATGGCCAAATTAATTTTTTGAGAATTTTTGTTTTTATTTATTTTTGCATGCTGGGTCAGCTCTTGATGACATTGACCACCTCTGGTAAAAATGGCCTCCATCCTCAACAGATCATATTGTTTTACAGCCAATGTATAAATGCCTTTTTAAGCATCTGTTTAACACATTGTTGATTTTTATATTCTATGTCAATCTGTGTTAATTCAGTTGAAAAAAATTAAAAAGAACACACAAAAAAAAACCAAACTTTAAAAGATGATGATATGCTGGTGAGGCCAAATTCACCAAAATTGTATTAACAATAATAATAATAATAATAATAATAAATAACATTTTAAATCAAGACGATAGCATCAAAAGTAAAAAATAAAGAGATTGGAGTTTGTAATGAAGTGATAGCACCAGGGATCTTTGGAGCCTAATAAAAATAACACGATGAACATACAAATTATCCCTCTCACAAATCAGTACAGTAAATACCAGCCCTGCACTTCATAATACTGTATTTAAATCAAATAATTAGATTTTTAAAGAAGATCCAGTTCATTGTTTGAAGGCTATAAAACAAATAAGATAGGTGTGAAATATACAGTGTGCATAGTAACAGATGTAGCTATTTACAGGTGATTTGATGTTATAGTATAATCACAGTCTCCTCTCAGCTACAGTGTATTACTTAATTAGACCTGTTCACAGTGTTATACACAAACTGTATATGTGTCATGTACAAACCGGCCTTGACTGACAACTTCATTGCATTCCTGTTAGCGTCAATGTACGTGTTAGGGCGTGGCAAAGCACTGGTATATCTCCTTTTGCTTCACTGAGTTACTTCACATAAAGTTTTTCCCGACGAAGATCCACCCAGCGTTAACCTGACAAGAGGTCTAATCAGCCGGGGTAATTGAGAACATCTGTGTAGGTGTGCGGAGCTTTTAAAGTAGACGAAGCTTTCTTTAAACGGTCTGTTCTCCAGGTACCTTCCCCGCAAGTATGATCAACCTCTAAATGAATATAGACACAAAGTTAATGAGACATTAACCTGTATAAGACTTAATATTCCGACTGATTTACTAAATGCAGTACAATAAAAAGAAACGACAACAAGGAAAGTATTTCAAAGTAATCCTATGGTACACTTCAGTGAGTCTAATTAAGGCTTTAAATTGAAGAAAAAAGTTGGAAGGTGAAAGGATGCAACAAGAAACAAAATAAGGAAATGGCAATTAATGGGACACTGAGGACATTGACAGCAAACACTCTCAGTTGGCCTCTCTGCCATTCACTGACTTTCCCCTTCATTGATTTTCACATTCACCTGAAAAAAAAAAAAAATAGAAGAAGTATGGCTGATCTGGACTTTCACAAATTATAATGTGACATTTGGTGGAAAATGGATTGCAGATGCCGATGAGGGAGATAATGAGATTTAAAGGGGCTTAAAACTGCTGGAGTGGGCCGGAGTGGCTTTCCATAGCCCCGCAATTGAGTGCGAGGCTGACCCCGATGTCAGCTTATGTCACTTTTCATCTGTGAAAGGGCAGATTTGAGCATGGGTATTCCATCCAAAATAAGATCTCTCATTTCTAGACAGAGTGAGCCTCCTCTCTGAGTTCTACTGTTCCACTGTGCGCTTTCAGAACGATGTCGGGGATTTCGCTCATACACACACACACACACACACACACGCGCACTCAGAGTCAAATACATTCTGCACACGAGAGAACAGAATCGCACACTCATTGCATGCACACACTCGCACACAGACACGATTTCCCACTTGTGTGTGAGCCAGCCATCGGAGAGAGCTCGGAGACGACTGACAGCCAAGGCAAAGTGCTGATGGTAAGCAACATTTGGGTGGGATTTCTCGAAAGCCGGGACGGAAGGTTGTGCATGCGAGTGCCAAAGATACACACTTCTGAGCAGAGCTTTTTCAAAGCCAGCACTTATTTTGTATTGGTTCTATTCCAGTTGAGCTAATTGATTTGATCATGATTATGTAAAAGTGACAAAGGATTGTTGCTTTAAATCAACTCAATTTAAAAAAAAAAAAAAATCAAAATCAAATCTCAGAATAGTGCCTCGATGTTAGCCGAAAAAAGAAAGTGCAAAAAGTATTTTATGAGCTTATTTGCAACATTTTGACAAAGAATAAAAAAATCAGAGCTCGAGGTGAAATGAAAGAGAAAGAAAGGAATGGTTTTGATGTCAGGTTTTTATTGCGACTCCCCGATGATTGTGGAGCCCCAAAAAATATTGTGGCAGTGGGCCTCCACTCATCCTCTGACCTTGACCTTTGAACATCTCCTCTGCAGCTGCAGGGCAAGTTAGTGACCTCTACATCCCCGGGTTTCTCTCTGAAGACCAACACACACATGAAAACATGTTTGTATAATTACTCTTGTGAAGACCTTTGCAGACTAACCTTTCATCCTAACCTCCACACAAGCACACACACATACATACATATACAGACACACACTGACCTCGCGCAGCGCCCACTAGACCACTGACTCAATACAACATCCGTGAATCGACGCTCGGGCAAAGTGATTACACTGCCTTGTTTCTCACCTTAAAGGATCAGTGTAAGGGCTCCTTTGTGCTTTTGACCTCGGCCGGATAACCTGATTGGCATCAAGAGTTTCTCCATGTTTTTCAAACATGATGAATTCTCATTTCATCCAAAGTGAGATTGAAATTTTCTAGGAGTAGCAATGTCAACATATAGGACACTCATTGGGCACCTGGCTGACGGCTGACAGTAAAGAGTGACTTGTTATACAGACTGGACTCAGAGGTAATAGCATGGCTCCGTCTATAATAAAGACACAAACATCTGCCAACCGGCACTCCTAAAGCTCACTGTTGAATGACTTGTATCTCATTTGTTTTATTAATCGATGTGTGAAACAGTGATGTTATTTGGAGTTGCATATTGATCAAGGTTTTATGCTGTTTTCCCAGTTAGAGAGTGAACAGAGAAATTGTCCGTCTATCTTCTATACCACTTCATCCAACTTAGGCCACGTTTACACGTACCCAGGTTTAAATGATATTTCCCCCTCTACCTTTGCAAAAAAGTTAAAAATCTAAAAAATCGGGGCAATGTAACGATAAGCATGAATCCCTGCTCGCCAATCAGAATCCTGGAAAAAACATGTCACGAATGGCACAAGTTATTTCCGTTTCAGCGGTAACAGTAAACGGTTTGTATATTTTAACCTATAAAGACGAAGAGCTCCTCCTAAATATGGTGACAGAATATAAAGTATCAGATTATTGAGACCCTGTTTACACGACAAAGTTTACGTGAAAATATCTAATTTGTTAAAAAAAAAAAAATAGCAGTGCGCTTACACTGCAGCAGTGGACACAATGACAAAGATGTAATTAGACATGTGTGCAGAGAACAATAGGCTATAGCAAAATTCAGATGGACTGATGACGACTTGGATGCTATTAGAGGTGAGTCTCATCTTTTAAACTACCAACATAGACTAGAAAACTAGAAAACGGACCACAAGTCATACCATTACAAGCATTACGAGGCTCCCATGTTTGTGTACTACCACATGAGCAGAAGGAACTATTTATGCCAGGGGGGGTTGCACATGCGCAGTAACAGCGCTCCATTGACTCCGGCAGTTTCTGCAGGGGGGAATCGCAAACGTGAAAAAGTGAAGAAAGTTTTGAGGATACACTAATATTCGTTGTATATGGGGCCTGAGCAAACATTTCATTTACTCTTCTAAGTCTTTAGTAGCATGTGAAGGTGGGATTCATCATATTCAAGGTCAACTTGATGTTCAACCAAGAGGAACTCTTTTTCATAATCTAATAGATTCAAATCCATCACAAAATAAAAATTAATTACCATTTTCACTAAACTATCTTTCAACAAGGAAGGTATTTTCTGATTTCAATTTCTTTTTTCAAATAAAAAGGCATTGAATATGTGATATTGCATGGAAAAATAATATACCAATCATTACACCTTTTTCAACTTTGCTAGATAACAAACACACTTTCTGCACTGGCAGTGTGAACTTGAAATTGGACTTGAATCACAAGTTACAAATTCATTCAATATGAACGTGATTTTTAGGGAAATTGGAATACTATGCACACGCAAAATGCCAAATTTGCTACCAAAATAATGTGTTGCTTTTGAGTGTGGCTGGCAGACAGAACTTGTCAACTTTTTCCCTCAGCCTCCTTGTTTGCCACCTACCAGTGCTGTGTCACAGGAATTTGTCAACAACATTGTGAGAATTGTGAGCACCTCTTTTGGATCATATGTTTTCGGCTTCCTTCTCTCACATTCCTGCTCACCACGACTCCTGACCACCAAGACGTTTTTCTCTGACAATGTTAAAATTGAAAACTGAACCACAACTTAAACCAAGTGCAGAAAGTTTCTCTGTGTTTTATTGTGATGGAGTGATATTCCTAAAGTATAGCGAAGCACTATAACTGTACAGGCCTAATCTGGGTAGGGTGTGCATGTTCCCCCTGTACATGTGTGTGGTTTATATGAATTTATTTTTCACGCAGTTTGAAAACATGTATTTATAACCAGCATTTTATTTACGTTTTTTGTCTCCATGAAAATGCCAGAAATGCTGACACCACAAGTTGGTGTTGTGCATTTGTAATACCACCACACAATCGTGCAATGCAAATATTGAAAACTGTTTCAAAAACATTGCACTCTGAAAGCTGTTTCTATTTTTTTTAAATGCCACTTTCAGTTTCAGAGACTTGCTACGCTGTTGCTGTGTAAATAAACAGCCAAAATGCAACAAGAATTTACCTTATTTAGGTTTTCATGTAAACGGGACATGAAATTACCATGAAATGTGATGGTGAGTGTTTGCGTTTGTCTGTCTTTTTGTGTTTGCTCTGTGATGTTGTGGAGTTTTGTCTTTACCAATAGTGAACTGAGATCGGTCCCAGCTCCACATTAAGTTGAATAAAGTTGAATGAATGCTCTGTGCCTCTCACCCATCTATTCCTTCTATTCCCTAACCCCAACTGGAACAGCAGAAAGTCTAAACCTCTGAGCCTGGTTCTGCGGGTTTCTTCCTGTTAAAATTGAGTTTTAATGCCTTTACAACTTTGCTTATGCATGTTCATGTGAAATTTTTTAAAATGTTTGATCAGTCAAATCTCACACTCTGACCGACTTGGCTGGCCAATCATGTCTGTTGAACCATCCCTGATATATCTTGTGTGCAGGAGGCCATGTGCATGCCAACACTCCTGCATGCTATCTCGAATCTAGAGTCACTCAGGCAGGCAGACGGAGGACGTGAGGAACAGTGGAGCAGCGAGGGAGAGCGAGGGGAAGCCACCGCAGAGATCATCTATATTTTATAGACCTCTCAATTAGTGTCAGTGTTCACGGGTGGGAGGTTGGGGAGCAGTCCCTGTCTACTTGGCCCTGCTAGTCTGCTCATGCTTGGCCTGTACCATCGACCTTTTCCCTCCCCCTTCCCCCCGGCTGCACACAATAGGATGTCTGATTCGGGTTCACCTCAGGGCTTTTCAAACCCTAATGAACAAGATGCCATTGAGGATTGCCGGCAGCAGTTTGATCAGATATAATTTCTTCAGTGTGATAATGGTGTAATTTTAAATGTGAGAACAAGAAGAATAAATAAAGATCCCACGGGACCCAATGTTTACGTTTATCTCTGTATTTATGATGCACAGATGGCAATGTGCACTTGTCATAAAACATAAAACAGCAGCAAACACGTGTATCAAAAATAATAATCCAAGATTAGACCTTCTGCTTGTTGTCAAATCATATTAGTTATTTCAAATCTCATTATCCTGAGGAATAAGAGATGTGTAAATTTAAAAGTCGAGCTATGAGGAGTTGTGTGTGTGTGTGTGTGTGTGTACACACACACACACACACACACACTCACACATATATACATACATATATATACACACACACACACATATACATATTTATTTCAGGGTGTCTGGATTAACAAAGTCACCTCAATCTTTGTAATTAAATTTGGAGTGTGAGAATAGCAACCCACATACAGGACAAGGATAGTTACATAATTTCACAAGTAGAACCTGCTTTACTTGCTGATTGGTTCAATCCTTTATGATCCTATTAGACTCTGTGAATAACATATTATTTCCACTAATTATTCTTTTTTTTTTACCTGCTGATAATTTTAGAGTCCAAGTGACAGCTTTAGGCTACAGTGAGAAACGTGCATGGGCTTTCATGTCAGTGTTAATAGCCGTTTGTGATTCTGAATCCAACCTTACCTTACATGTCTTTTACATTAACGCAGTAATTAAAGGATACAGAGAAGCCTGGCATCCGCTGTATCTTTAGCAACATTTTGGTAATTTGATCTCATATTGTTTTAGTGAATCATATTTAGAGTAAACTTAAAGCACACACTCAGGTTTCTAATCATGCCACAAATTGATTGCACAAAGTGTGTGTAAAAACAAACACTTGTAAACACTTGTAAATAATAAGAATAGAAGAAGTTTTAGATAAAGTTCGGCCATTGTTGCATTAATTATTGGATCCTATCTTTTTGTGCATCACCGCTTTTTGAAAAATTCTGGTCATTATATAAGGTGGATAGGCCTGTTTTATTTTTTTCCCCATATTTCAACATTAGCCTTCGTCTTTATCCTCATGCTGCATTGTGTTACAATGCTCACTTTGTTTTCTACTTTGTACAGATGCAGAGAGGATGGAGGTTAAGCAATGAAACACACAACTGCAAATACAAATTTCAAGCAGGACAAAAATGATCAACTGAAGTGAAATAGGTACCTAGTCCCACCTGTAAGCTAATGACTACTGACCAGGCTAAAATTGGCTTCTCTAAAGAAAAATGAATGGAGTGATTTACCTGATAATCAACCTGACCTGATAATCAACATGGAACCGGGTTCCAAACCACACAGTTTATGCCTGGATTCAGAAAACACAGCGTCTACAGCATTGCTCAGACATGTTATCAGCTGGGTTTTATTCTGACTGCACAAAGAGACAGAAGAAGAATCAAAAAGAAAATGAAGTGAGCCAAAAGTTGGACTTGTATCCAGTTTGTTTCGTAGTGTGTTTGTATCTGTAAAGCCGGAAGGTGTTAAACTAGAAGTGCATATACTGTAACTCTCAGACTCCTACAAAGCTTTTCAATCCCTGATCATGGAATATTTGTTACAAATGCATATTTGGCATTTTTCTTTAGAAAATCAGAGAGAACAAGCCTTAGGGAAAGAACATTCCAGATTTTCATGCCATGCCATTAGTCATATCTTGTGACCTTTTTCATATCAAGTTTGGGGAATTCCTGTTTCACAGATTCAAGTGTAAGAAGGTGATGAAGGAAGACCAAGACCAGTAGGGAAGAAATGGTCAACAAACCCAAAATTACAAACTATTAAACACTGCCGAATCTCAGAGTAAACAACCTGTTGATATTATAATTTACTCGCCACCATTGAAATTTGCCATGGTTTCTTCACAATGTAGATTTGCCATGTCTTTAGGAACCCAAAGATTTTCAGAACCAAACTCTTCCACCATATATCATGTATCAGTATTGACATCCACGATCTTCTTTCCATTATCTTTCATACGGCTCAACTAAAGTCACTCTGTCCACATTATTGAAACCACAAGAGATGCATTTAGGACTTTCCACGTGGTATAAATGTGGAAAAAAGGAACAATGTGTTATGAGGAGAGAGAACACAAGGGGAACCACTGCAAAGACTACATGTCTGTGACACATTATAAAATGTCTACACATGTTTAACTTTGAGCCAAAGGATCTATCCTCGTAAGCCCTCCTTTGCATTGTCTCCACAAGGAGAAGGTATCCTGGCTCTCTTTCCTCCTTCCTCTCACTTTTCTTTCTAACCCAGCTGGAAGCTCCAGCTGCTAGGTTAAGGCTTGTCGGATTCTCCCCTGTGGCTCATTTAACCAGGGAAGGAAGCAGAGGAGAGACGAGAAGAGTAGAGAGGAGGATGTTGAAGCTTAAGTAAGAGACAAATAATAAAGTGAGAGTGGATAACATTCAGTCAGTGAAAAAAAAATTAATTAAAAATGGTTTACCAAAACACAATTATCAAAAGTAAGCACTGGTTTGTTAAAAAAAAAAAAAATTTTGAGAATGGGTATATTTTCATGCACAAAAGAAATGCAATGGTTATTGTGCACGAGTCACAATTTTACAAACTGTAAACTGGCATTTTAAAAATGTAGTCCTTTTTTGGGGGAGGGGGGGTAACACATAATGCTGTCTGCTTGCCTACGACTGTACTGCAGCACAGTTACTCTGCCGGTCTGGGAAAAAAAACCCACGTTAAATCTATTCACATAAATATGGACACATGTTCTCCACATCAGGTAGAAATGTGGCTCAGTTAATGATCCTTTGAAATAACTTAGCAAAGCAGGTTTCTTGTCACATGATCCTTCGGATACTCTGCACAAAGCTGAGAAAATGCATGTACTTGAAGTGTATTCACATTAAGAGGCCATGCAGTCTCTAAAGGGGGAGATAAACATTCTGAGTGTGCAGCACCATACAGAATTTACTCTGTGTCCCAATTGGTGGCAATGGGAGGTTAAAGGTCAAACCTTAAGGCCAATAGTGATTAGTTCTCCTGGGAAGGCCACAATATACACACGG
>OMNM01001937.1:24347-39007 GCA_900302745.1 Parablennius parvicornis | reverse complement strand
TTATTATTAAAGTATTATTATATGATTTAACTGATGGATGGACAACTATGACAATTGACAAATATTTGTATGTTTTATGTATAGCAGGATTATATCCTTATTTCATTTAAACTTAGAAATATATACGAGTCTGATGGAACTACAGTGTTTACAGGTGTCTAAATAAAAGAGATGGAGGTTTCATACCATTGAGCATTATTGAACTGACCTTGACATTATTTTGAGTCTCCATGTATCTCAGGAACGTCCCTAAATCATTTAGGGTTTGTTTGGAGTATTTTCCCTATAAAGTAAACAAATAAGGTAATATTAAAAAAGAAATCAAAGTGATGAAGGTACACACACACACACACACACACATGCAGCTTTACCCCGGTGACGTTGAGCAGTCGAGCCATCTGAGCTGCGAGGTCCTGGACGGTCTTCGGCTGCAGCTCTAAAACAGGAAGCTGTCCTCCCACTGAAATCCCCCCATACCTGATCACCACAGACCAAACCAGAACAGAGAGACCATGACTTCATCACATCATCACATCACAACATCACTTCACCAGCTGGACGCCAGTGTGTGCTACATGGTTTCAACCACTAGAGGGAGAACTGCGCCACAACATTAAATCCACACTTTACACACACAGGATATAATTGACTTCTGTGAGAATCAATGAAAATATTTACCTTTGTTCGTTCACCCAGTATTTGCTTTTCAAGCTGCAAAAAAGCACATGTAAAGATTTAATATGATAGATAGATAGATAGATAGATAGATAGATAGATAGATAGATAGATAGATAGATAGATAGATAGATAGATAGATAGATAGATAGATAGATAGATAGATAGATAGATAGATGTACAATACATGCAAAGATTACAAGAGGAAAATAACAATTAAGAATAAAAAACACTATAAATGTTAGATATATTAATAGATGAAAAAATAAAGTGTTCTGAAGTTCGCAGTTTGAAAAGTGTGTGTTCATGACAGTGTGGGAAACTTTAGCTAGGAGGTCTAGATAAGTGTGCCTTCAAATTTACCTGGTCCTGATCAGGGTCGGGTACGTCTTCACCAAGTAGTCAGAGATGTTTCTTCCAGTCAGATCGTACAGCACATCCCCCGTTGACTGGATCCTCTGAACAACAATGTACATTTGAAATCAGACAGGTTTTAGGAAGGGCGCGTGATTTTGCTTGTCGATTTTTTGTTTGTTTGAACACATTCAGAGTCAGTTCTCCTACCTGTGGAGGCGGCAGGCCTCCAGCTCCCTCAGGACACTTGGGGAGCATGGTGAGTTTCCTGCGTATGCTGCACTTGCACTCAGGAGAAGGTCTGATCGAGGTCCACTCTGGACCGGCCAGCATGTCTATCAGGGCCGGGTTGACCAAGGGCATCTCCCACTCAGTGGTGATGTTGTTGCATGGGAAATCTCTACCAGTGGGAGAAAGCAAGCAAACTTCATCAAATAAAACCATGCTGCACACAAATCAAGGAAGTGGAATCGATCAGAGAATTATTTACTCCAGTGGTTCATCCGGCATGCAGCGAGTCCCGAAGCCAGGCTTGTCGAGTAGGACCTCTCCGAAATATCTCATCTGAGCATCTGTCGGGCGCTCGTTACTGCAGCGAAGAAATACGCAAAATAAGAAATTACAATCCAATTTCTGACTAACTGAGTAATTATGCCTTTTTTGTGTGCTAATCTTATTCAACCAGATAAACCCCACATAATAGATCAATGACAGATTGCCTAGTTCGGGAGTTCTGAACCACTGATCCAGTACCAACCTGAAGAAGGTGTACTGTCGCCCGTACAGCCAGGGTGTGAGGGTCATACTGGGATACGCCCCGAACGGTGGCACAATGAGTGTGAAAGTCAGTGCCAGGAAAACAAAACTGGCTGGTAGCACAATCTACCCAAGACACAGACACAACTGTCATTGTGAGTAACAAAAAAAATGCAGATTTGCAAACAAAAAACAACCCGAGCAAAACTACTAAACTTTTTATGTTACCTGTATCCATTCCAACAAATGCAAACATTTTGATGGTTTATATAGCTTATTAGAAGATTACCTGTGCAAAGAAGTCCTTGTATGAGCGGGTGGCATGGTGCAACCTCTTGATGAGCAGAGCAAAGAACTGTTTGATGGTGAGGCAGAGACCTTTGACCTGGTAGGACCCTCTGCCTGCGCTGCCTTCGGAGTTATCACACAGGTTCTGGCCATTGGAGTCTGAAATAACAGTTCATGCTATGAGCTGCAATTGAACATGTGGAGTCAACGCTGACTCACTGAAGCCATCCAGCTGCCCGGACAGGTTCATCCACCTCCGGGCAGCGATCAAAAAGCATTTGCCAGCGGAGCTTTACTAGTCTTTAGGGGATCATGTTCGCATAACACTGACGTGCCAGAGGAAGCTGTGGTACGTCTTAAACATATCATCTAGCCAATATGTTTGACTGGCAAAGCTGAAGCTCTCTGTATTACAATGTTGTCAGGAAAAACACTAAGACCAAAGTACACCTCCCACAGTGGATCAAAACATTTAATAAAAAACAAATTTGGGCCAACATCGTGCCAGGAATTACCGGAAATATGATGTTTTATGGCATTTGCATGTAATATTTCCACTAAATGCTGATCACCTTCTGGCTTTTCTTTAAGTGGAAAAAAAAAACAAGCAAGCCTGTAACTTCATATTCACCAGGCAGATTTTTCACTCTATCAAGAATGAAAGAAATTCGTTTTTTACTTCTGAGGAGTCTCAGTTACCTTTTATGTAAAATATGGGATTTTCAAAGTGAAGGGAGTGCAGCAGAGGGAGAAATTATTGCCGCTCAATAAGCAAAACTAGATGTAAAACAGACTATATATAAAGACTAACTCAGTATTTCTAACTAAAGCATCTGACTTGCAGGAGGTAGTAGTGGTTTATTATCACCTATGGATCTCAACTGCTTTTACTTTTATTGGAAAAATGTGAAAAACATTAGAAAGCTGGACATTCAACTAAAAAAGACACTTGGTGTGAGACAAAGCATGAGGGGTTTCAGGGGTGAGGATCGAGGACGGAGTTGAAGCTCTATAAGGAGGGGCTCATCCTCCCACACTTTGAAAACCCCCAATGTTTATAAGAAACTGACATGTTTTTCCCACAACAGCAGCAGCAGCAGGTGTTCAAACCTGTGAGCTGAAACAAATACAAGAAACTGCACTGTCACCTTTCACCGCTTCCACATCAACAGCCACTCTGTTGAATCCACATAGACTGACACGAGAAACCTGTTGCATTGATTTCTTATCTGAGAGAGTTTGAGGAGGCAAGTGAAGGAAATGACACACACACACGATGAGTGGTAAAAGAAAAGACGGCACACATTAGTACAACTAACTACAATCTAGAGGAGAAAAAAGAAAGTACACAAAATCATTTTTCGTTTACCTTGAATACATTTCTTGTTGGTCGCACTTCCATCTGCAGTGACCTTTAGGAAGATCTACAAGGGAAATAGATCATGTTAATCCGAGCGCCAAATACAGCCTGTATGACAGATTGTCCTATTTAAAGTCTAGTTTTCTTGAGCAAAATTAATTAGATGGCTGTTTAACACACTATAAATGCAAATCTCACATTTAATTTTTTTTTTTTTTTTTGCAATACTTGCATATAAGTGCCACCACTTCCTTTCTTATTGTTGCCACGCACCTCCTCCAGCGATGTATCAGATACCCCGAAACTGCTGAGGCCGATGTCCACAAGGGTTTCCTCCAGCTCTCTGAAGAGGCTGGCGTAGGCCCGCGGCTGGAAGTTACGATTGGGCAGCAGGTAGGTGAGCTCCTGGCCGATGGCCTCGATCAGACGGGCCTGTGGCACGTGATGATGGACCAAGGCTGTGATGCGCTCCATGTCACCTGGAGATGAGTGGGAGGAGAGGTTGTATCTTCATTGAACCTTTCACCACACTTGTTTCTGCTATTTAACAATCAGTGAAATTCATTCCATTATAATGAGGTGATTTCAGAGTTGCATTAGACACGAGACGTGAACCAGAGCAGATATGCAGACAAAGACAACATAATTGTTCTCAAAAAAATCTGGGCGTTTCCAGATGTGTCTAAGTGCACTTACGTCAATCCAGAGAAGAGGCGGTATTTACCAACACAACTAAGAGCTTAAGTTCTATTGTATTCATGAAATGAAATATAGATGGACTACAAAAACAAGTTCTGGGAGACTGTCGACTAACTTAGTGCAGCGTACTGGAGTTCTTACCGTCCATCTGTCTGTCTGGGGTCTGACTCTCCGCCTGGTTTGCTTTAAACTTTGAACATTTTGAGCAATTACAGGAACAGTCCTCTGTGCAGTCACAGCTGACCTGCAGGAAGAAAACAGAGCCACCGGATTATTGTTACCCTAGCACATTTGAAATGTTTGATTATTTTAATTCAGAGCTTTCATTGCAGAATTTAAGCACACCAAAACTTGAATTGTGTGTCTTTCCAAAGAAATATTAAGTAGAAATATAATAGATTTCTTCAAATACATAATATCCATCCATTAATCCATATTTATCAATCAATCCATATTTATTTATGGCTTATATCCTACATTGAGCCGAAGGGAGTTGGAACTAATACCAGCTAATTATGAGTAAAAGCAGGGAACACTTTGAACTGGTTGTTCGTCTATTACAGGTATCAGGGGAAAACCCACACATGTAGAGCATGTAAACTCTACACGTGTGTTCTCCCAAGCAAGGAATTAGTATATTAGGACTGTGAGGGTCACAGACCTACAAGTCATCATCTTAATTTGTCATTAAACTGTATGTGAAAAACACGCTCAAGTGATTTTTCCACCCTACCTTTTGAGTGTCCGGTTTCATCCGCCGTACGACTGTCAGGTAGAAACCGGCACCAAAACAGTTCTTGAGGAAGATGGGTGACCCACAGCAGTAGAGGCGGCCCTGAGACATGATGGCAACGCGGTCACTCAGCAGGTCGGCCTCGTCCATGTGGTGGGTGGACATGATCACTGTTCTGCCTGTAAGAGGGAAAGAGAGAGGGGTGATGAAGTGACGAATAGAGAAAAATCTGAAAAAAACCCTTTGGATATTTTTGTTTCAAGTTCCATCATGAGCTAAACTAGCGGTTGTGGAATGATAGAGGGCAACAGGTATTTTAGTTTGGTGTTATAAAGTCCAAAAATATATATAACTCAAAGTAATTTCATCTAACATCTGTGACGTAGCTATAGTGGAGAAAAAAGCTCCTTTGTGTGGTATTGGGTTAACCTAAACTGCTGTTCTTAACTGTCAGTAGCAGAATAACTGATGCATTATTTGTGTTGGACTCACTGAAATAACTGCACCCTGACTGGACAAACCTGTTCCATTTGTTCATCATTTGGCAACTGCATGTCATATACAGTGTCACTTCATTGTGTCGTTATTAGACACATTTAGTACAATGATGTTATAAGCACAGCAGTTAAAGTAAAAAAAAAAAAGAAAACATTAAAAAAACAAAAGAATCATGGGTCAGAAGTACCTGCACGGTATTTAAGGAGTAAATCCCAAATTGAGCGTCTGGAATAAGGGTCCACCCCAGAAGTGGGCTCATCCAGGATCACCACCTTTGCCCCACCAACAAAAGCCAGGGCAACTGACAACTTCCTCTGCATGCCCCCTGGATTCAAACACAATAACTTTCAAACGCTGCAAGTGTTATTTAATATGGTCACTCGTCACCGTCAATATGTGTGTGCATGCAGACCTGAGAGATTCTTGGTCAGCTGGTCTCTCTTGTGAGGGAGACCCAGATCCTGCAGCATGTTCTCCACCTCTTCCCCGGCTTCTGCTATTGGTCGGCCTTTCAGCAGGGAGTAGAAGAGGATATGCTCTGCCACCGTCATACTGAGAAAGAACAAGAAGGTGCATTCAATAGACATGCAATACAAAGCCAGATTTATTTGTATTTTGATTGAGGTGCATTGCAAAAAGGTTCAAGAGAATTTGTGATCTTTAGAAAGTTAGTTACTGCTGAAAGAGGATGTTGTGTTGAGGGCACATTCCCAGAGACAGACGGATGGTGTCAATGTCTGTGCAGATATCACTGCCATAAATGGTGGCTGTCCCAGAAGAGGGAGGGAACATGCCAGTCAAAATTGACCTAAAAGAAAGAGAGAAAGAAGAAGATATACAGTGTCATTTTTTTTTTTTTTTTTTACACGTCACTTAGGGGGGGTGCTTTCATATTCACAGGTTTAGCTCACGAACATAGTCGTGGTCTTTCCAGCTCCGTTTTGGCCGAGCAGGGCTGTAATCTGGCTCTCGTAGAAGTTGATGCTGAGGCCATCCACAGCTGGCGTGCGGCTCCCGCTGAACACCTTGACCAGGTTCTCAACACAAACGCCCTTTGTGAGATCCGCAGGCTCCGCCTCGAAGAAAGTCCTCTCTGTGAACACAAAGACAAACATTACTGAAGTAAATAAATCTGCTTAAAGTGCTCCTAAAACATTTAATTTTACAAAACTGAAATGCTCTGCAGTTGGAGGGAAGCTTATGAACCAAGTTTTAAACTGAGATGTTGGTTGTGTCTGCTCAGATATGCCAGCAAATGCAGGCACACACAAAGAAGGCAAAAGTGAGTACCAACATCCAGTGCAGTGTTTAGTCATACTTCAAATTTACGAATAATGAATGACATGAAGAGCTCACTGAAGGTGGGAGAATAACATATTTTATTATCCAAAAAAGAATTATTTTTTGCCACACAGTAAAAAAAAAAAAGTGTGTCCATTTTTACCATCTTTCTCCGGGCTCTCCTGCTCTGGAGTCTCAGGCTGAATATGTTCACATGAGGGTAGGTTATCGATACTCTTTGTGTTCAGCTCATTTTGTTTTTCCTCCTCTTCCTTTTTCTGCTCGCCTTCCTCTTTGTTCGCCAGGTTGTCAAAGCCTT
The DNA here is from genome assembly GCA_900302745.1 of Parablennius parvicornis. NCBI lineage: Eukaryota > Metazoa > Chordata > Actinopteri > Blenniiformes > Blenniidae > Parablennius > Parablennius parvicornis. Next base: position 32,044 of record OMNM01001937.1, on the reverse strand, counting down.
TTTTATCCAACTCCAGTTTACCTGTGAAAGATCAAGTCAAGTCAAAAGTATTCATCAATACCATACAATTCATCAGTACTCCTAATGTATCTATCCTAGTACGCTGAATACTTATTGTAATGTAAGGTTGAAATATCACAGAGTACCTGAAGCTGGAGCCACAGTGTTGAGCCAATAACGTGGTAGGAAGGGGAAGTAAAAAGGACGGCCTATCCCATATTGTCCTGTGATAACAGATAATAATAATAATGAAACACGTTGTAAAAAATAATAGTGTCGGGGTTTTTTTTTTTATCGTAAATGTTACACATAAAACTCTTACCGGGGAACACATTATCCAGATACCAAGCCAGAACAGCATAGAGCACAGTGTCCAGCCACATCATGCAGATGGAGGTGAGGAAGGAGAACTCGTCTCCCTCCAGGGGGCTGGTTCGGATGTTGTCCCACTGCAGACCCATACCCTGCTCCTCATACCGGGACAGATACTCAGTACCAAATCCAAATGCCACTTGGGACAACAGACTCTGAGTGAGAAGAAAATTATAGAATTCAGTCATATTTAATTTTGTTTCAAGCAAATATTCCTCACCATACTTGTGGTTTTGCATTAAAGCTTGTTGTATAATTTTAACCTCAGTTACATAGCAACAATGTTGGTTTTGAAAATGTATGTTAAATGAAATAGTTTTCTCCACCACTTGTTTTTTAATGATTTATTGTCACAAACTGACATTTCTACCCTATTTCAGTATCTACTGAGGCTTTCCAGGTGCTGCCACCCACCACTAGGATCTTCATGTCTTTGGTGATGTGGTCCTGCCAGGCGAAGCAGAAGATGTGCGGCAGGTAAAGAGTGAAGTAAACGATGCCACAGCAGGCCGCCGCCAGGTTCGCCTGGTTGAAGAAGACGCTGAAGAGGAAGCACTGCATGATTGTGGCCGTGGTGAAGGTGATCAGAAAAAGAAACAGGATGAGGGGGTTGCTGTAGTTCAGCACCCTTCCTTCCTAAAGGCAGAATAGAAATGCAAAATGACACATTTTAATTCTTCTCACAGCTAAAACAATCAGAAGTCTTCTCCATATGAATAGTGAAATGGATGCTCTTGTATAGTTGCGTACTTTGACTTTGCAGTCACTGGTAAACACTGCCGTGGTGTAGGTTTTCATGTTAAATATTAGTTTACACAAAGCTTCCACCAGAGGTGGCAACAGCCCTTCAGCCAGCAGAGCGACATGACAGCACTCGCCTTTTACAGGTTACACGAGTTATTCATTGACAAAGTCATTCCGGCAAGGCCATTCATCAACATATTTCCCATGATGTCATGGTATTCACAGCCTTTCATTAATAATTCACAGCTATCTACTAAGCTGGTTATCAATTAATTCTTTCAAGGAGAAAAGGTGATGTAATTCACAGTGAAACGAGGCACTATCTTAACATTTATGATCCAGATGCGCGAACATCACCAGAAACCTGTTGAATGAATCATAAGATAAATATAGTGGTAAAACGACTAATGAAATACATGAACACCTTTTATCGTCTTTCAAGGAGTGAGATCTAGATGAGGACTATCTTTAATTTTTTTTTTCACTCACCATGATGATGACATTAATGAGAGCAGTGCTCAATCCCATAATAATAAAGCTGTCGATGAACCAGGTGGACCAGATGACGCCGTTGGTGACCCCCATGCCTTTCAATGTCTCTTTCAAGCGCAGCTCTCTCTCCAGAACGATACTCTTCACTGTCATGGACACAGAGTAGACCCAGGCCAGCACCATGAAGATGGGGAAACAGCGGTTCAATGTCAGCATGAAGCTGGATAGGAGAGAAATAGAATTTTTTTTTTGAAGCTGAATGAGGACAACATGGCCGAAACTGATATGTATGAGTCACATAATATAACAGTCATATAACAGGTGCATATCAGAAAATTTGAATGTCATTGAAACGTTATACGCTACTCTCATAACATATAAACTAAAATGGTTCAAATGTTTATGAGGTTTAATTGTGATGATTATGGCCTCTCGTTGAAGGATGAAAGAAAAGTATCTCATATTATTTTGAGTTGAGATGTTTTAGCACATTATAACTCATAGGCCAGAATTACAAGAGATTACAATGAGGTCTAAAACATATGGTGGTTAATAGCTTGAATGAAAATATGAGATTGAATAGCATTCTAATAATCTTTAGATTAACTTGTAGTTAAATAGACATTTGGTTGGCTTGTCTTAGTAATAAGAAAACCAACAATAAATTCTCCTGTGGCAAAATGACTACACCCAAATATTCTTGTTTTTACTTACAGATCATCCACATAGCATGGGTAAGGAATCTGTTGTAGGTAAACACCCAGTGGCCACTCCTTTCCTGTGTGAGTCCTAATGATCCCGTGCTCTATTATGTCCTGAAGGTAGGCAAAGCCACCCCAGATGTAGCGGAGGTCATCCATAGGGTCAGCTCTGGGGCCTGGATCCCAATACCTGAGCAGTACACGTATTATTACACCACATGCTTTACATCTTTATATTGAACACATCCCTTTCATCAGACATATGACTCTGACCTGTCTTTGACCTTATTGGTGCGCTCCACCACGTCAATATCCATACGGATCTTGAACTGAACATGTGGCGGGACTTTGTTAGTCCAAGAGTACATATTAACAAAGACCAGGCCAGCCCAGAACTTGCTCTCTTCAAGCAGGTTCAAGGCTCGATAAGTGACGGTGTCCTCATCAGGGAGGGGAACAAATTTGTCCAAGACCACGCACTAAAAGAGAAAAGAGAAGAAAGAGACATAATTTCACTTGGGTGTAAGAGAAGCACACTTGTAAGTGCATTTTGAACAATATGTTGTCATCAAATTCTGTTTCAAACCATTTCTTTGTTCTTTTTTTTTTTAGATTTTGCTCCTTCTGATAACCTAAAAAACATTAGATGTGAAATTCTCTTTTAACAATACTATGGGCTTGACTTACTGAGATGCCAAATAAAAAGCACTAAATTATCCCACACAAAGAAATGTAACCACACTGGTGATCAACTGAGATAATTCATACAACTCATGCAAACTGGAGTATTTTAATGGGAATCAGGGCTGCATATGAAATTATTCGTCTGAAATGGAAAGACTGGATAAAAAGCTGAGCGCCTGCTGAACATGCAAGTGGAATGGAAGGAGACAAAATGAGTGTTGATCTTTCACACGCTGTGTAAAAACAAGTGAAACAACTGCTGGATGGAAAAAGAGAAAACATCCCATGATAACGCCCTCACAAATAAAACTGGTGGGGGGCCAGATGAGGAAATCCTTCCTCAACACAATAACAGCAGCTTTCTCTGCTTAAGGGTGGCCTTCCTTTAACACGAGTTCAATATAAAAAGAATCATGAAAACAATTGTTTTGGGGGTTGTAATCACATTACATGTGTTAAAAAGATTGATTGATCTGTGTACCTGCCCAACAAGGCATGGCTTATTTAATTAATCTTGCCTGTTTTGTTTTTGTTTTTGTTTTTTTCATTTATCAGATGAAATCTTCACAGCAGCCAGGCAGTAGATAAGCTTCCACATGTGCTTGCATATGACATCAAGTTTGCACACTTTGATTAGGCCAGTTTTAGCCGTCAATACAACACTGAAAGACAGAACTGAACAATAGATGCTACCCATTCTCCAAGCTAAGAGATTGATGATGCTGCAGAGAAAGCTAGATTAATTACTAGTATCTTAATAGTGCTGGTGTCAATGATACAAAGTGAGGTTGAGTTTTGTTGAACATATAGATGGAGGCTGCAAAAATGTGTTTTTCTTATTTATTAGTATTGGACTTATATTTTAAATAAAACTGAGTGTTCATCAAATATCTTTTTAAAATGCATTAACTGAGAGCATTTGCAGTATTTCTTTGTATTTTGGAATCCCTTTATTGGCTTCCATTTTACCACCAGTTGAAATCAAATTGGACTGCCTGTGAAACATGCAACCAAAATGAGTTGAACATACTGGACAGGCAGCCAGACCATCATAGGACCGACACAGAGAGCTTCACACCTTTGGCTAATATACCTTGCATGAATGTTTTTCAATTGTGTAAGAAAACCAAAGTACCTGGAGAAAACCTCAAGCACGTCTGGGGAAAACGTATAAACTCCACACAGAAATGTCCAGCCTTCACTTGAACCCACAAACCTTCTCACTATAAGACGATATAGAACACAAGCCACAGTACCCGGCTCTCATTCCTTTCATAGGGATTTGTTTATAAACCTGTACTGAATACACTTGAGTCGCGAGTTTGTTATGGCATCAGATGAAACATAGAGGCTCAGCAAGTGATTGCAAATCATCTTAATGTGAATCTGGAAAAACATAATCCATTTCACAAAAGGTTGTGCAGGCACATCAAAGTGTAAGTATTTCATGGGATAGTGAAAACTATGTTCTTCTACCAATATAAGAAAACGTAAAGTCACCTTGGATTTCAATTTTTAATTGTAAAGAATTCCGATGAAACAGCCACACAGCTACTTAGAAATACCAGTGTGGATAGAAATAGAAAGTCTAGAGAAACTGACCAACGTGGCCATGCCTTGAGCCAGGCTACCAGCATGGATTAAAAGGGGAAAAGTCCATTTTGGCCAGAGCCACAGGGACACTCACATGTTTGCAGAGACAGTGAATCTCCTCTCCTTAATAAGCGTGTCTGATACAGCTATTCACTCCAGGTTGATGCAAATAAGGATCCTCTGGATCCAAACGAAATCAGTACAAAATGGCTCAACCCCCCTCCCCCTATCCAAAGAATACCCTCCCGAATCCAAAACACACTTAAACACAAATAGCCATGCAAACACACATATGTAACCAAAATACATGCATGTACCCATTGAGAGACTCAATACTAGTTAAACATGCCCTACAATTGATTCCACCCTAAAAGAGCATCCCCCCCATTTATGAAGCTTTCGTCCACAAACACTGCAAGTCTCTCTGGGCAGTGTGATATGCATGCATGCCACCAACGAGAGCCAGTCAGCCATCAAGCCCACGGTCATTGTTGCCTCTCTATAAAGGATGGTGGATAGAGTGACAGCTGTATCTAATCGGCTTCAATCGTTCCCACTCTCCCTGTCACATTCAAGTGCTGTAAGCTTCAACTCGGACAAAAACAAAGAGCACCGACCATCTAGCATAGCATGCCCCGAGGTACCCCCCGTGTCACCCCCCAGTGCGATAGGCCTCTCATCCTAATTAGCCTCTGCAAGGAAAGGAGAAATTTTAACTTGGGTTCAAAAGCAATGGGCTACTCAAAATGTGGAGGGCTCTCAAAAGAGATGGTATGTGATGTTTTGTTGTTGTTGTTTTTTTTTTCTTCTTTTAAATTCTCCACTCAATCAGCAGTAAACAAAAGAGACTAAACACTGAGTTTGTAGCGCTGGCTCTTGCCCATCTGGGTGGATTTCTGTTTGTTCTCTGGACCCAGTGACAGACTACCGAGTGCGAAAACAACTCATCTAAATGCACGCATCCCGTCAAGGGTGGTACTGTGCTCAGGCCGGTTAGGTAACTGGGGTATTGAAACCATCCAGTGACAGGAACCTGTGCTTAATTGGATTAGTTTGTGAATAGGCCCGTTGGAGAACTTCACATTTCAGGTGAAACAAAATGGCAAAACAGTCCGCGTTCCTATATTCATCTGCAAATGTGGACCCCCTTTTACTGGTGAGGACAATTCCACGTGCTGAAACACATTTCTCAAGATCGAGCCTGTGCTTTATTGTTTTTTTTTTTAAAGGCTGGATAAAGAATAACATACCCAGCAAGCACACTTCACTCAGTTATGCCCACTCACCTCCCCGTACTGGTTGAGCATTCGAATGACACGGTCAGTGAGATTGAAGATGTCTCGCCAGTCGAAGTTAGGCATTGCAGCTGCGCGACTCTCCGGTGGGCCGTTGTGCAGGAAGTTGAGGATGTGTTTGGAGGAGAACGGCGCCTTCTCCAGATTCTTGTCAATGAAATCCATCACGGATGGATTGCGGATGGTGTCCTGAAACAAAAGGAAGCCGGATAATGACGTTCATTTGCTCAGTATTTTTCCAGAAGGACTGTGTCTCCCTTTTCATTCTTTTTATTTTTTCCTAAAGCAGACACTACTGAGATACTGGTAGGAAAACAGTAATCATGTTAGAATAAGTGAGATAAGAGAAAATACCTTACAAACAAAGATATAAGATTGTGTTGACAATAAAAAAAAAGAAAAAGTACATAATGGCAGCTGATGAAACAAAAAAGAAAGCAGACAAATAAAGGATGAATGTAACATGATGAGGAGAGAACGGACAACAACCAGTGTTATTTTCACTGAAACATAAAAATCAAATGATACACATGTAGGGATGTACAGTGTGACAGAGAGAGGGATGAATGAAAAAGGGAAAGAGATGGCATATTTATGGAAGATAAGCTTCCATATTCTCGCAGGAAATTCCAGGGACTTCAGCAAAATTAGCAAGGATAAAGATCAGGATGAAATAACAACAACATCATTAATCACGTCATTCACCAGGACAATCGCTGGGCATTGGGTGTCGGCTGAATGGCCACAAACAAGGTAGATCATTATCTTACGCTGTGTGTCTCAGGTCTCACAGACAGTGTGGATGCCATGTTTAACTGAAGTCAAGTCCGTACAGTGACGCCTGTGTTTGTATTTTGTGGACTCATATTTTCTTGTCACCTATTGTCATGTGAAAAAAAAACAAAAAAACCTCCATTGTTGATTCATTCTGTCACATTACATTGTTGTCCTACCCGGATCATCTTGACTTGGACTCCATCTTGGAAAAAAGCCCAGATCTGAGGAGCCACTTCCTCCCATGCCTTCCCCATCGTCCTCAGCCTCTCCAGCTCTTCAAACGTGGTGTTTGCCTACAGGACAGATAAACTTTTGTTTGTATATCTGTGTGTGCTGGTGCTTCTAGAATACACTATCCAAAAATGCACACACACACGCAACATTTTGCATGTATACTGCCTTCACGTAACATAGATATGTTTGGGAAAACATCTAATTAACACTTGTGTACACAACACTCAGACATCTAAGCACACACACTGTCACTGAGCTCCTAATCTCCTGCTACATACCATTCCCACATTAAACTCCCTGTGAAAACAGGCTTTGCAAAGACAACAGACACATTCTCACACAAAGAATTCCCGCTCGCCTGTACAGATAGTCAGAAACTGTACAACAAATGCTGTCGGTGCCAAATCGTCAAATATTTACCGCACGCTTATCCTTCAACCACTATGTCTGTGTGTGTGTGCATGTGTGCACGTGTGTGTGCGTGTGTGTGTGTACAGTGCCTTGTGTGGCACATACCCAAGGCCGGCTATTTCAGCATTCAGCCATGTGCAATGGGGGATGAAAGCACTCAAGAGTACACCCAATTAAACGCCTTCCCCTTGTGTGTGTCTGATTTTGGGTGACAATGAGGACAATGGCGCTGGGGTGACAATGGAGGCCGTTGGTGACAACTGGCTGAATGCATTCAGCCTACCCAGTGAATCCCAGTCACATTCCCACAAGTGAGCGCTTCCTCATACGGCGGGGCAGTTTGAGGCAGAGGGAGAGGAGAGGAAAAGGAGGGGGGGGGGGGGGGGTTTCCCCG
>OMNM01001937.1:0-13446 GCA_900302745.1 Parablennius parvicornis | reverse complement strand
CCCCCCTTTTTTTTTTTAACAGATTACGTGTCACTGAAGCGTTGTCATTTTAAACGGGGAGATAATGCCACCCTGGGACACAGACATTACGAAATAATGATCCATCTGCCCATGCATCTTTCACACATTGGATATGTGGATGGTCGCCTCAAGATGTTAACACATTTGAATGATCCAAAGCTCTGCAACTGGTTAAAGTCTTGTTTTAAATATTGAACATTGGATTTGTTATGAGTTTCATAGTTTTTCAGTAACACAGTTGAAATAGTTGTGTTGAATAAAGACAGGAACAAAGGCATTTCAGTTGTCACTCCCTCCTGTTTAAATGCAAGTTGCATAACTTATTTTGACCTTTTGATAAAAATAAACCCAGGAAGTTTTAAAGGTTCACATCATATTTTAATACCACCTTGCTAATTTTGGATTCAGCAGAAAAATTCTACTTTAAAATAACAAGTTTAAGAAATCTACAATATGAAACCTAGTGCATGGATTAAAGAAATCTTTAGAACTGATAAATTGGTGTCATTTACAAAAAAATGAGACCTAAATTTACTTTAGAAACCTGTAGCTTTTTAAGATGACTAGAGTGCATTTGATGAATGAGAGGATTTTACCCTCTGCCTCCTGCGGATGGTCCAGTTCTTCCACAGCAGGAGTCTGACCTGTTGTATTGCCCCCATGACGCCTCCTTTTCACCCCCGCGGGGGGTATCTCCGTCCAGCAGACCTGCGTTCAACCGATCCACGATGATCTCATGAGCCAAAGAAACCTATCCTTTGTCACACAAATGCAATCCTGGCTTTTAAAGGCACTGTGTATTTGTGGGGCTGAATTTTGCAGCTGAACTTGTACGTCCATCACGGACGTGCCTGGCCATTCATCTGGTGGGAGTCCTGTAGGAGAGCTAGCAATAGCTCTGTAATGAGGTTAATGAGCTCAAGACACCTCACATGGTCAGCATAAGAGGTCCAGACGCTTTTCACAGTCTTTACGTGTCACGTCTGTGAAACAATTTGTCAATATCAACAATATCGATGTTAGAATGTAAGAATAAATCAAATTATTTATATTCTACATCCTAGTTGTGAATATGCAAAAGCATAGTAGTTGTTACAAGCGTAATTGTTTTCAATTCTTTACCTAGAGATACTTAAAGTGCAAAGCGAAGCAACGCCACTGCATACCTCAGAAGATCACGTACTCTTTGGATCGATCCTCAATAAATAAAAGTATACCGCTACATATTCCTCGGACTGCTCCCTGCGGTTGCTAACGCAGCTTATTTCCAGACCCCGTGAATAGTTAAGCAGATTGATTTAATCTTCTTTCTGAGCGCCGGGAGACTGCTAACGCTTCTCTTCCATTTGGAGAGGCCTCCATGACCTAACCACCTGGCCTTTATTATGCTGTATAATCCCTCCACTGGTATAATCTTGTCTCCAGTAAGGTACGTTATTTTAATGTTTCATCACAGCTTTAACAACCCTGTCACTTCTAGTCACAGGAGATCCAGCTGTGTGCTGGTGGTCATTCGCTTCAGTGTATTACATAAGTAAAGTCTGCCATTGTCAAAAAAAAGTTGCACAAATCAAAATAGATCATCTAGAAACACTTGTTGCATATCAAAACACAGTCATAGTTGGAAATTGTCTGATATATTTTAATAAGTTACAAAAGGGTGTCTTGTTTTCGTGTACCTGTCTTATTACACTGAACTTTTCTGAACATTTTTGCCAACCACAAAAAAAAACAAACAAAAAAAAACAGATACCGTATAAATAAATGATGTATGTCCTGCTACTTACAAAAAAAAAAAACAACAACAAAAAACTGTAAGATTTGGGTTATTGAAAAGACTATTTCATTTGGATAAAACAAAAAAGGACGAAAAAAAAAGCTTTGGTGATTAAGTAATTAAAAAATGTTATATTAAAATTAGAACAAAAATATGCCTTGACAGAATTGTGTGGCATTTCTAAAAAGCTTTTCAGACAAAATGACACCATCAAAGTTCAACAGTATAAAAACAAGTGGATGTATAACCCTTTGCAACTGGTGCTCCATAGCATGACCAACTGACTCCCAGTGCAGCATGTAACAAAGGCCATTTTGCAGCTTTATACACAGGTTATTGCAAAATGATTAATTAACACCTACATGTAACAGTTTAAAACACTCTTACTCATAGTAGGTACAACACAGCTCCGACAAGGTTTGTGGAAGATTACTGACGCCAGGTAAATGCATCAATTTTTACTTTTTCAATGCTGTAGCTCTAAACACTATTGTAAGGATTAAAAAAAAAGTTCTTTTTTTTGGTATATAAACATTTATAGATAGTGAACGTGTAACAACTTTATACAAAATATTCAAAACTTAATTGCACGGTTTCAAAAAAGAAATCATAAGTATTGTGAAGAGGTGCTAGAGTGAACAGAGCGAGTGATTTTTATAAATGAGCAACTTGTGAATCAAGGTAAAAAATATACAGCATTTTAAGTGCGTCCTGTTTCTCTCATGAGAGTCACAGGTACATTTACTGTATATTTATAACATGAGGTACAGCAGTTTAACACACAGTGCCTGAAATCATACATCTGCTCATTCACTTTATACATTTCGCTAAAATAATTGGCACAAGCTGCTCACATTCAACCACCGTTTCGCCGTGTTTCTCAGTGGATTACACAAAATGAGCCTCTCTGTGTTCGACCTCCTGGAGCCGCCTCGACCTCATTCTCTGGTACACCGGCTTGGCCTGGTTCGGGCCCAGTTCTTCGGGGCTCGAGCTGGGAGACTGAGATATGGCTGCCTGCTCCGCCTCAATGTCCTCGAGAGGCTCGTCCACAGACACCTCTATCTCAATCCCCAGCTCCTCCTCCTCGTCGTCCTCCTCATCCTCATCCTCATCCTCGTCTTCCTCCTCGGCACTGTTTGCTGACACACAGTTCTGCAGCACTTTTGCTTTGCTCCCTGACGGAGGCTTGTAGAAGGTTCCGGGAGGGGGCTGGAGGGTCCGGGGAGCTCTGAACGCAGCTGCAACTGTGCCATACCTAGAGACATTGTCCTCCCTTCTTAAAGTCCTGCTGGGTCGCACTGCGACGGTGTAAGGTCTGTTAGGGTACATGCTGCTGATATTGCTCCCTTTAGTCCCCAGGGAGAAGGCTGATGGCACAGACGCTGATAAGCTGTTTGCATCCCCTGCTGTACTGTCTGTGGGTGAACTGGCCACAGTTCTTACACTTCTGGAAATGTCGTGCTTGTATTGTTTATCCCAAGTTCTGCGTAATGTCTGAGTGTCAATAAATGTACTCCGGTAGTGCGTCATCACTCGCGACTTGGGGTTTTCGGTTTCGTCCACCTCCTCGATGGTCTGCTCACAGCTGCCCCCTTTGCCGTCGTCCTGGTCCGTGCTGTTCTGTGCGTTGTTCTCATCCACGTGGCCTCGGCTGGCTATCCTCTCCACTGGCAGGCTAGCTGGGCGGGAGGAGAGTTTAGTGCGTGGGCGCCGAAGCTGAACCCTGGTTACTGGCTTCGGGATCTCGGGCACACTCGATGACAGATCTCCATTTAAATTCCCAGGGTCTATTTCATCACCTTTGAACACAGATTGAAAAAAAAGATCGTATATCAGCAAAACAGGAGAAGTGATTTCAAAGAGCACCCTTCTGTCTACTTCTGACAGATACTGACCAGGTTCAAAGTCGCTTCCATCGAGGGTTGGCATGGTCTCGTGAACCTCAGACAACAAGTGTGAAGAAGGAATGATAGAGGAATGTCTCTTATACACCTTGGAGCTCTGCTGTACGGGTACGACAGACAATACGGAAAATAAAACGTCAATCTGATGCTTCCGGGTTAAATGAGATTTTAACTTTACAATGTTCCGTTACTTACATCCTTAATGTCTCCCAGCGACTTAGAGTGCCTGCTCAGCCGCTGCTCTTTCTCCTGGTGGGTAAGTCGGGGTCCAGCCTCTGTTGGGGAAATGCTGCTGAGAGGACTAAGGGGGGTGTCAAAGACCATCTCATAGTGTCTGATCAGGAGCTCCACGATGAGTGCCTGATAGGGGTAATCTACCAGAGACGAGAGGGAAACCTCAGCGTCCGTCTGCCTCGGTTTAATTAGCGTCGGGCCAAAGATGATGCCAAGATTGCTGGCTGTCATTTTGTTCTCTTCTGATTGCTCTGTCACCCTAAAGAGAGGAAGAACATGTTGAAATCGCTGTTAATCTAACGAAACTTGTACTTTTTTATGAGTGAATGATGGATTAAATGATAGATCAGAGACGGTAATCCTACCTGTGAAGATGCTCTATAAGGAACTGCAGTGTCTTGTAATGGGCTGGAGGCAGATGTTTGAGCAGATCTTTGATCTTGAAGAGGACGCGGTTGAGCTCCACGCTGACCTGAGCCGGACCCACCGGAGTGGGACTGAGCCGTAAGGCCTCCAGCTCCTCCACAATGATACTCTGGCTTTCTTTGGCCAAACCAATAAAGTCATTATAGTAGCGGAACAGGATAAGCGGCTCTGGTAGCTGGAAAGTATTGAATAAACAAATGAGGCGAGGACGTTAACGATAAACAGAGACAATCGAAATATGCAAACAAACACAAAAGCGGTACAGATATAGAAATCAGATAAGAGGCGCGGGAACGAGATGCCAAAAATAAAAAAGGACAAACAAACGCCAATGATGCAGAGATTTCATGACACAGGAGTCTACTTTTAACCCAGACTTTTTGAGGTAACCGTCTCTAAAGTGGCTCACCTGTCTCAGGTAGAGTTTGAGTACGTTGCTGATGTCATGAGGATAAAGATCAGAAAGCTCCACCAGGTCTTTGCCATTCTCAAACGCCTGGCACAGCTTCTCTACTCGGGACTTGGCACCGTTCACGCGGTAGATTCCCTTCAGAGCACAAATACAAAATGCATTCAACACAGGAAAATAAGATGCAATTTTCTCTGTCACCATGGTGAAAAGTGGCAAAGATGCACCAAAGATATGCCTAAGCATATATAGTACCGTACATAGCAGTCTCTTCATTTGCATATAATAACCAGTGTTTAATTGGCTTCCTACAATCAATCAGTTGAAATAATTTATTTCTATTGCTTATCATTGATTAAACCAACTGCAAGTCTCTCTATAACAGTTTTGTGACAATTGCATATTTGTATTTTTTTCTGTTACATAATAACAGGGGGGTTTCAAGCAAAACCAACACAACACATTGCAACTAAACTAATGTTTATCTTGGTAAAGGTTTTAAAGAAGTGAATTTAAATGTACAAAAGAAATAAGCTGCAGTGCAAGACGACCCCATCTTTAACTAGGACGCCTACAATAATTGTTTATGTTGCATATAAATCCAACAGCAAAACATTTCACAACAAGAGTTTTACTATCAATGTGTGAAGTTGACAGCTCTGCTTTACTTGGATTTAATTTAATAATTTGATGAGGTTTTTTTCAGTCTGTTGGTGAAATAGCTTTCATCACTGCAATGAAAATAAATTGCCGAATTCTACATAAATAGACCAGAGGGGGGTAGATACACACATCCCAACAAATTCCACCCTGGATATTCCTGTTTCACTGGAAAATACCTTGATATTGAGCGCCCGGTTCTCAATTTCTGATGTGCACTTCCGTATGATGAAGGGGATGCCGTCCTGACTGTTCCTGGCTGCCTGTGTGAACTCGATGCCGAACAGATGAAGCCTTCCCTGTAGCTTTTTATGGCCACACTGGATAGCCAGAGTTTCCAGGCACTTCTTATGACAAGCCAGCGAACACTGCAAATACATCCAACACTTATAAGATATGCATCAATAAAGAAGCTGCAATTTACATGTCATTACCACATCAATACATTTTCAAGTATTGCATAACCTCTCACAACCTTTTCTTCCCCCCTCAGCAACTATGTTATTATTGTTTTGTTCGGTGTATCTAATAAATATGGACAGAAACTTGATCGTAAGTCAACAGTGGAAAGGAGGAGGGGTCGCGGTGCGCAGGGATGATGGAAAGCGCTCCTCAGAAGATGAACAAAAGGCCTTTAGTTTCCACTGCCCGTTCCCCGACTGAGACCAGTTGGTGAATTCGGTCTCTGAGGAGAGCTTGAGGCCAGTTTAAACTTTCCCCTTTATTCAAGGGTTTTGACCAGGCCAAGAGGTGGTGTTTTTTTCTGCTTTTTTTTTCATCTTTTGTTTTTTGTTTGATTTTTGCTGATAAAGACGCTGTTGTGCGTCTTTGGCAATCTTCATCTTGAAATGGTAGCACCCTGACAGCATTCACCAGAGATCCAGACCGAGTGTCACGGTTGGGCTGCACTGTGTGATTTCAGATCTAAATAATTTAAGAAAAAAGGCAGAGAAAGAAAGGAATCCGGGGTTACCTCTTCACATTCAGCTCCGTGAAACACCACCAGGCTGTCGCATTCACGGCATTTGGAAGGCGCTCGAAGCTTCCTCAGCTTGTGGGTGAGAGCTGCCTTGGACATCTGGGTGTTTCTGAAAGGTCCTGGGGAACTGGCCGTCTCTATGATCATCTCACTTAAACCTGTGGAGAAGAGTTGAAGGCCATCATTAGCAGCCATTGTTGCCCTGTTGAATTCAAAGGCAGCAAAGAAAACAGCAACTGACAGACATTCGCAGAATTAAATATAAAAGTTTAAAGAAGATGTGCAGCAAAAATAAAAGGGTGTGAAACAATGAAAAATAGGCATTATACTTTTTGTAACACAATTCTGTTTGACTCACCGTTATCAGAAGGCGAGGGAGGCTCTCTCTCATCCAGGTCATCAGCAGATGACATGGTGCCGGTGGAGGGGGTTCTGGGTAATCTCCTTTTGAAGTCTCCTGAGGAGTGAGGGAGGACACACCCATAAATCCAAACCTCACCACTCACAACGAGCTGCTTTTAGTTTCACCCTGTCCCATGACAGAAACCTGCAAAATCACTACTGATCCCCTGTCTGATGGCTTGAGAGAAAAGGTGTTATTTACTTCCTGCTGTTGACAAATGATGATGATTTTTGTTTGGTGATGCATGTCCACTGGAAATGACATGATACCATTTTCTATCCTCCTCAACCGCCAAGGACAGCTCTGATCTTACTATCCTACTTAAAATTAGACTTAACATGATGCAATATTTGGAAAGTATCTACTGTTTCTACTGGCTGCTTAGGGGTAGAAATAGCTTTTTTTGTGAGGTATGTAATTGAAAAGGGCAGCAGGAGGAACATGCAGTGTCCTTATGGGTTTAACAGTTTGACAGTGAAAGCATAAAAATAGTCTCTCTGCATTTTCACAAACATTTAAGGAAGTATTTTTTAAATTAATCTATACTGTGTCATCTCTTTAGTGCGTGGTCTGTACAGAAAACACATGAGTGACATGTTGCAAACAAATCTGACAAAATGTGAAAGCATTAAAACAGAGACAACTTAATAGCAGGAGTTTTTTGCAGGAATATATTACAAACACGATGACATGTCAGAATGACAAAACACAATCCAGAAGCAGAAGAGCTAAACTACGGCGCAGTATTGTCTAACTACCACACAAATGCATCGTTTCACAGCAACAGGGAATGTGCAGACAGAAACCCAACTTCAACTAAAGCAACTATTTTATGTGTTTGTGTACGTTGTGGAGAAATAGAGTTGCACAATGTAAAACAAAGAGGCACCACTGTCAGTGGTTGCTAAGGCTCTTGATTCAAAGATAACATGCCAACAAAGTTGGTTGAACACCAAGTTCACTAGAAACCGTGTTCTCTCCCCAGGGGCAAGTAAGAGACAGTTGCCGCTGAGGAAAGACTTGTAACTTGTGGATTTATCAGTGACTGAAAGCAGATACATGAGATGTGTTTTGAAAAGAATTTCAATTCAGCCAAGAAATGCGTTTTTCTTTACATGAGAACCAAAAGCATAATTAAGATGCAATTATAAGTTGTTCAACAACAACAACAACCAGACTAGTCATTAAATGTGGCATTCGGAGAAAACAGGTAGTGATTAAGCGGAAAAGGTTGTTAAGGTCTTACCTGGGCTTGCAGTAGGCGAGTCCATTGACCGGGACTCGCTGCTCCCTCCGGCACTTTCCGAGTCGCTGCACATGCCTCCACCCTGAGTAGTCGAGGCCCAGGGACGAAACAGGGCCTGATTCCGAAGAGCTGCAGAACAGAGAATCACAGAATTGAATGACGCATGGAGGGGTAGTGGTTGGTGCATTAATTCAAGATCAACTTGAGACGTGCATGTTCTCCTGGTGCATGCGTGGGCACTTTACAGAAACTCCAGTTTCATGTCATAGTGCAATTAAGTTCAATTGGTGACTTTAAATTGCCTGCAGGTGTAATGCAATTGTCTTCATCTCTGAATCTGTATGGACTAGAAACATCAACACACCTTGGATGTCGGAGCTGCCGTTGGAGCGTCTCTCTGCAACCTTCGCATGTTGGGCGTTGAGGGAACCGTCTACTTCATCCCCGCCGAGAAGCTCCGAGGTGACGGATGCCTGTGACAAGTTACTGTGGGAGGAATGGCTGCCAGTGAGGGAGCGCTTGTTGAAAGGCAGCCTGGGGTGGAAATCAAACAGAATAGAAAAAGAAGATAATGAGATTTGTTGTCATGGAACTTACAGTGTGGTGCAATATATTGACAGGGCAACATAATGTGTCACCTGGAATATAACACATATATTCTATTAAATCCAGGCATCATTGTATGATTATCTTCAAACTTAACTAGTATGCAATATTTACTGACAACGTTGTAATGAGTAGAATGATGAAATCTTCAAAACTACAGTAGAATTTTCGATTGGAGATGTTTGATTGGTAGAGTGGTCGTCTCTCAATTGGAGGTTCGATTCCATATGTCCCTGTCTTTGAGCCACTGAACCCCAAATTGCTCCCAATGGATGGATTGAGCACTTTGCATGGCAGCCGCTTCCAATGGTCTGTGAGTTTATGTGTGAATGTGTGTGTGTGGGTCAGTAGTTGAATGGGATTAACAGTGTAATGCGGTTCGGAAATCACTGAAGAAGTGGAAAAAAGGAAAATCTATTTACCGTTTAATATATGACTGGTTGCGATATTGGCTGAAACACTTCTAAAATACTGAAATATTAAAAAAAAATTCTTTTTTTTTCTCAGCAATTTCTACCCCAATTGCAAGTGTTTCATAATGCCTTTGGAAAAATGAGCAGCTTTTTCTGTTAGAATTGTGTTTTTAACAGTAATCAGACCAGATCAGCAGATGTAAATCTTCCCCAGCTGCAGCATCAAGCTACCAATTATATTTTCAAACAGTCATCACTGATAAAATCCCTGAATATGGCAAAATTAAATCTGCTGCACAAGTGAAAACTTGGATGAAGTAAAACAATGACTAAGTGGGGAAAGCAATGCAGCAGATCTGCAGGGGTCGGCCATTGTTAGCCAGAATAGAATATGGTATCTCACAACATACAATATGTAGGTCAGTGGTCTATATTTAACCCTTTTGGGGACCAAAGCTGTGGGTACACGTGAGCATGGGTGTGTTCGTTTGAGTTTCATTTCCTCTCTCCCAAGCTGAGCTCTTTTGATCAGAGGGATCAGAGTGAGGGGGTGGGTGGTAGAGGCAGAAAACTACGTGAGAACAAAGCACTCTCTTATTTCCATTTGTCTGCTATGCGTGCGTGTGACCACAAACCTGTGTCAACAAAACTCTCTCAAAAAGGAAACTATTTTTAACTTGGGCCTTAATAAGACTTTGGGTACGAAAGCTGCCCAAGTGTAGAATGGCCGGCTGCGTTTCCGTTCCTGCGCCAGGCACAGCGTGTATTTACTTTAAAAACCAGCTGAAAATGTTCAAAGAGTTTTAAGCGAGTTGATGGTGAGCCCACCGCCTTAACTCCTCTCTCCCGTGACTGCAGAGGCTTCCGCAGGAAGCACTGACCAACCCAATTGTTTTTAAGTTTTTCAAAACAAACACAAACTCCCTCTCTGCACCGCTATCGTAACAGAGATGATTAAAGTTACCTAATTACATCGGATTTAAAACAACTTCTTTACCATAATCACTTGTGTTCTCACAGAAACCTCTGGCTGACCTAAGCTGTTAATATTGTCATTAATACGATATATGAAGAACTGAACAAAATAATGATAAAAAACTCTAATTAATTCAACTAAAGGGTACCAGAACTAAGGGATGCATAGTGTGTGGGAGTTAGCACTCGGTTCCAGCCCAAGCGTATGATTTTTTCTAAGTTTTTTTTCTTTATGTTCTCCCTGTGCCTGTCTGATTTTCTGGCAACTCCAGTTTCCTCTAACAGTCTGAAAATGTTAGTTTAAGATTACTGGTGATTTTAGAATTTTTAGAATTTAGAAAATTCACATTGTATAGAAAAAGGCTGCTATAGGTAGAAGCAGTCATATTATTATGTCACAATATTTGCTATTTAATATTCTATTCTATTCATGAATTTAAAAAAATTATATTTGATCTTTTTTTTTACTGCAAATTAGAAGTTAACATAGTATTTCTATTGTATTTATGCATTTAACATGTCAATGATATTTTTACCCATTTACTGCAAAGGCAAAGTCTTTGCTATCTTTTTGTTTGGAGGGGTTTTTATTTTACTTTTGGTATTGGAGAAAGGAACTTTGTGTTGCAAACAAAATTTTTGATCAACTGATTTCTGTGTCATTTCACCCATTTAAGCCCACCAGCTACTACAGTTAGTGCCCTTTTGAATAAGATTTTCTGGAATAGAGAGCAAAAAATGGGGAAACATTTGCAGCTCATCTTTGTAAAGGACAGTTATCATGGTTATATGTACACATTTGAGAAAAATGGCACAAATGGGTAAAAAGTAATTCTTCAGTGAGACGTATGTATTAGTTTAACAACTACAGCTGTGAAAGCGTGCTGAGTCTTTTCTATTTTCTGATTGTATCAAACAACCTCACCCTGCATTTTGTGAATCAAACGAGTGAGACTCCAGACGAGGCGCGTCGGTGGGCAAATTCCTGACGAAGTCAATGTAGCGCTGGCCCGGCTCGTACTGCTTGCCGTTTTCACATAGACTCTGGTGGTTGACGGGTAGAGATACAACCTGGGCCTGCTGGAGCTGAAACCAATTGACTGTCACCTGAAATAATATAAAATCAACATTATGCTGTGCGTCTGTCTCAGGACCACAAATATTTCTCCTAAACAGCAAGGTGACTTACAGCTTTGAGGGTGAGGTCACACTGGGAGACCATTTCTCGGATCTGAGTGATAATCTCACTCTTTGTGTTGACCAAATCCACCCTCTTCACGCCAACATCTACCTGACAAGCTTTGCAGTGCTCCCTGGCCTCCTCAGCCTGCAAATTAAAGTACAGTGAATCATTGAAATTTTCAGCTTTTCTCGCTTATGCTACTAGTTACAGAGATCTGCAGGGATCCATTCAGGATTTAATAGCAAGGAATATAACCGGAGAATATACCTTCTGCAGGGCCTCCTCCTCCAGCCTGCGTCGCTTCTCTAGCTTGGCTGCTGCAGCTCCTCCTCCCCCTCCTCCAATTTGCTCCTCCTCCAGACGGCTGGTGGACACCTTGGCCTTCTCGTACTCCTCCTGCCGCTGGGTCTGAAGCAGTCGGGCCTTCTTCAGAGCACTGTCCGCTTCGTGCTGGACACCAACACACAGGGAGTTATTCTCAAAGGCCAGCATCTCACATATAATAATAATAATTGCCAAATAATATTAATTTGATATAATATTTACAGTTATTCCTCATCATTCCTTTTTGTGACTTTTTATCACTGAGAATTCACAGTGAATCTGGTGCTTTTAACATAAGAAATGACTTAAAGTTCTCATGTCCAAACCACTGTCACAGCTAAGAGTTTAATAAATGATGTTTATTCTGCAGTAAGTGTGTCCCGGAGAGCCGCGTGACTTCATGACCACACAAAGCATTTGTTTGCGGGTATATATTGGGTTTAGGCACTTGAAAAACATTCCTGGACCGAGCCCCCTCAGGTCAGTGAATCTTTTGAGTTGTCCTTTCTTTGGAGCTGCATTTCTGTGTGGCCCTCTTCAGAGTGCAACCGTCACCGCTGTCGACTCACCATTTTCTTTAGCTCCCTCTGCCACTGGTCCTTGACCTCTTTTCGTAGTTTGTCCAACTCGTTCTTTCTTGTCAGGAGAGGCTGGAAGAAAAAAATATATATGCAGCACGCACACACACATAGTCAGAAAGACCTGTTGTTTCCATTATAAATCCACAGACAAAGTCCCATTTCAGCTTTGATTAAGTACCTGCATGAATTTGTTGCTTTGGAGAACTGTTGCGGTGTGAAGTACCAGCTGGCTGTACTCAATGTCATTCTTGAAAGCAGTCATGTAGATCTCTCGGAAAGGCATGAATTCCTTGAATGAGGAGGGAGAAAGTCTTACAGTCCATAACAGGAGTTTTAAGTGTGGGAGGCTGCAAATCCCCACATTGTGTGACCCCCCCCCCTCCCCCCAGGGTAGGACAGAGCAAAACCCATGCCCCCAGATTTTTCACATTGCTCTCTGGCACCTCCCAGGGTAAGGCTTGCCCAACACTTTGAAGCTCTATGACTCAGCAGAAAATAATGACAACACCACTTAAAAAAAAACCCCAAAACTGAAAATGTCCTCACCTGTTGACTTGCAAGTGTCTTGGCTGTTTCGGCCATTTTGGCGTATGTCTTCGCACATTCAACATCTGGAAACACAAAACAAATAAATGTAAATAGATTTGTAGGAATTACTGAATTAAATATCCGTCATGCTCAAAATGAATGGGAAAAAGGTGAGCATATGCAGGGTTGAACAACAGAGGAAGTGTTGACCGGGAAGGCTGATAATGAACATACTGTACAGCTCGACTGAATGTTCTCAGTATTAGACTGAAACCATTCATTAACCAGTCCAACAAACAAAAGCTCTCACACTCCTAACTCAACCTTGAGCCCGGATAAGGCCTCATTGTTTTCTGTCCAGTTCAACTCGATTTCTCAGGAAACTGACCCTTCAAACAATTACACATTTATGTTCAAATCCATTTGTTATGAAAAAAACGTCCCATGATTATAAATACCTATAAAATATGAAATCAGCTGCTAGTCAGGCTCCTGATTGGTGGGTGTTGACACATGACTGTCAGGTGCTAATTGGCATTTTCCTCCATAGCCCTTCAGAAATGTCGCTATTAATCCACTCTTTCACTCACCAGCACTGAGACGCTTCTCCACCCACGCCAGCAGCTCTTTGGTGTACTTGGACCATGCCTTGGCGTAGTGCAGTGCCGAATCCACGCCGCTGTCCTGCCGCTGCAGTATCTTGTCAACCTCTTCGACCCGAACCGGTGGAGACGGCCCTGTGACAACCAAAAGGAATCCCCCGCCCGGGAGAGC
>OMNM01001936.1:0-11025 GCA_900302745.1 Parablennius parvicornis | reverse complement strand
TACACACACACGTACTCATAGACTTATATACAGACATACACACGTAAAGCAAGAGAAAAATTTCACACCTGTGTACACCATTTACATATTCGAAAAAGAGTGGGAAGAAGTGAACAGACACTTTACCTATCTTTTATAACGTACATCTTTTTTTTTAATTAATGCTTGATTGCCAAATGTGAACTCCCTCTTGTTTGCCTCCTCATTGATGATCTTATGAAAGAAATATTTGTACTTTAAACATCTCAAAGACAAGAGTATCCACCTGTCCTTCAATTTTAATTCTAATTGACTGACGCCAATAAAAGCTATCTGAAATAGCTGTCCTAAAGTCCAGGTTACATTCTGAGTTATTTTTTGTTGATCTCACAAGGCCCATTCGTACTCTCTAGTCCTCCCGTTGAGTGCTGACAAACCTTCCCTCACCGGTTTGTGTGTACATAGCGCGCCTCACCCCCCCTCTCTGCAGCGGTCACTGTGCCGAAACCTAGACACCCTCTAGACCCCTGGAGCCTCTGTGCAGCCGTACAGTCATGAAAGATCAGCTCCCCCATCACCACCCTCCTTCTGTCACTGCCATCTCTTCCCTCTACCCTCAAACCACCACCCCTCCTCACACCCTCCCTTTTTTTTTTTTCATCCTCTGAGCTTCCACACCCTTCCTCACCCACCAACCCCCATCTTCACCATGTAGCTATCCCACTGCCCTGCCATCTCGCAGCATTCCGCAGGCCGTGCACACAGAGGTCTATTGTGTGTGCTGGGAGGCGGCCGAAGGCCGCGTACAGTCGGAGCACCAGAGAAAAAGGATGTGTGGAGCCGGACGGGACTCTCAGTAATTCCTGCTGTACATAAACGCAGATCTGTAGCTGGACTTGCAAAAGCGTTCACTCACAGTACTTTTAGTGTTGTTTTAATGAGCGCTATCGCAAACCTGCCCTGATAAAAGAAAAGAGGTTGCTCCTCAGCTCTCAGCTGAGTTTCTGTTGGGTAATATTTTTATTCGTAGCACGTATCAGATCCTATAGGTGGTGGCACTTCTGCTCCTGATATTGTGTAATCAGGCCATCTTTCACCTCTCTGCATTAATTCATCACTTGTGGGTGCTTCAGTGTCTCTTTGTTTCATTCTGGCCTGATGAGGCAGCGTTAACAGCTGTACGAAGGTGGGGGTTAAATTGTTGGTTGTTCTGCAAGTTAAATGTCCCCTCATCTCTTTTTAGATGACACAGCAACATTGACTTGACCTGACCCAGCAAATTGGACTGAAATGGACTGTGTACTCACGTCGGTGTTTAAGGACAATGATTATTGATTCAGCTGTGAAACTTGCTTTTAAAATTCCTGAAATGTTTCCGTCATTCAGCTTGTCAGCATACATAAGTTATTGTGTGCAAAAATGTTCTGAACTGTGACAATCAAACTCTTTAGTTACATCTAAGTCAGAAATATTTGCATTTGTATCGTGATCTGAGCTGATGAGTTATCTTTCTCTGTTCTGCCTTAAATGTAATTCAGGTGTTAAAAACAATTCATAGACCTGGTGGAGGTATAATGTTTTCTTTCCTGTATGTGGAATGAGAGGGGCTTGCCAGAAGGTCACAACCCTGGAATTACTGTGCCTCTTCTCCTGACAAAGACTCCTTTTTAAGCTCTCTCACCTGGTTTTATCTACCAAAGAGGTACATGATAAGTATGACATAAATGTTTCATCACCCCGTCTAGCTCAGCTCCACAATGCAAAAAGTCCTGCATATATGTGCCATGTATGTTAAGAATGTAATGAATGTAATCATGTAATTGAGCTGCAGATGAGTCAATGTTGCAGAAACACTGGTGTAACGTTTTACATCTGATCACCGAACTGTACCTTACACCAGCCTTTGTTGAATTGTTCTTTTAAGTTGATCCCCTAAGCCCTCATTAATTGTCTTTGTCTGCACAGACGGGCTTCGCGGAAACTTTTGATGATAATGGGAACGTGACACAACTGCTGATTTGTCGGCTCAACACTTAAAGGTTGCCTAAAGTCTGCAGATTAATCCATAATCCCAGAGAACAGACCGAAACAAACAACCTCACTGACCCACTGTTGAGTTCCCATAATGTGAGAACTTGACTGTAAGAAGCACTTCATTCACCTCCTAACATCAACATTTATTTATCTCTAATTGGATGGCTCAATAATTATTTGGGATCGGGAATATTTTCCAAATGCACTTGGTAGTCGACAGACAGCATGACGATTAGTTTGAAGAAAGTCAAGTTTATTCTGTTAGTGATTTAATAAACGAGTAGCATTTAGTTTTAGTTTACTTTGGAAACTCTGAATTAGAAAGACATGTTTTTGACAACATCAGACTCACCAATATGGCTTGCAACACAGTTGAACTATTCTAATGGTATTATAGTTTGTCTCTGATTTGTTTCCACATGGTCAAGGATTTAAATATAATTTTGTTCACTCCAAAACAATTGTTTTAAACAACTCTACATTCTTTTAGTAATCTAATCCGTCCATTATATTCTTGGGTTTATCTCAAAAAAAAGGCAAAGAGAGTGACACTGATTTTCAGCCTCCTCGTTCTCTGACACAATGCCATGTAGTTGGGTCAGAGCCTGACCTGTGACCTCTTTAATGTGAAAGTGAAGGTGCATCTCTTGACCAGGCCAGGCCAAGCAGGTCAAGGGAGGAAGGAGGTCTTGGGTTATTTTGAAAAAAAAAAAAATGTCCCTGAGAGAGTCAATGCTGGTGGATTGAGGGGAGGGAGATGAGATTCAGGTTTCAGCCTGACAGGGGGTCTGGGGGAAGGACTAGTACTTTGGAATATACGAAGATCCATAGAAGGCACAGTGGACATAAAACCGCGGTGCTCGCCCTGACGCGGTGGGTGCAGAGTGCCAGCTGGGGCCCCGCGTTGGATTCCACTTAGATTTTGGAGGGTTTGACTGCATAGTGCCATAAGTCTCTGGGAACCCACACACTCAACACACCACTGACTGAAAGCCTGGTCTCCTCCTTTCCTTCAATTCTCACCCGAGCTCCTGCATGTCTAATATTTAGACATGTTCAGCTTTGTGGATTCGAGGACTGTTCTGCTACTCGTAGCATCTCAAGTTGTTTTACTATCCGTGGTCAGATGTCAAGAAGAGGATGAGCGTAAGTTTCAAAGTTTACTTTCTTTTTTTCTTTCTTTCATCCTTGAAAAAATATTTGAATGGAATGTTTTGGTAACATTTCACAGCAAAGAGACCAGAGCTGAATAGTCTCCCTCAGGCCTGCTGTCCTAAATTCACCTGTGTGGGTACTAACCAATGCTGTTTTTTTTTCTTCTCCTACTCATGCTTTCAGAAGATTAGTGGCAGGCCATCAGTGTAAGGTTAAGTTAACAACTGTGAAGTCATTTTTTTTTTGTTAGTTCCCTGACATACTTCACTAGGCACTTGCTGTTTATGATGCTGATGCTGTGAGTTCATGGTGTCCGACAGGCTGTTTCAGGTTTTGCCAGAGAAACCTGTGCAGTTCTTTCAATAGGATGTGTGAGGCTGTCAAGGTGCATCTATGTGGGATGGAGGACCAGGTGAACAAGTCTCTGTTTGTCCTCATCTGGCTCTGACAGCCTACACTCTTTTGCTTACATGTTACAACATAGGAAGAAATTCTCTGACAAGAATAGTTTAGCTATGTTTAAATATGTCCTTTTATGCCAGTATCTATCTGAAACACTTGTTCACTATAAACGTAAAAAGTTAAACTTGCAAGCTCTTTTTTAACACTGGTGACATAAAATCACTGACAGTTTTAGATTATAGCAGACTTGAGGTTTTCATGATGTGAAGTGACGAGGTCAGACAGAGTTTGACCCCAGATTAGGAGGCTCAAAGGGAAGGCAAGAGGACAGCACGGTCAGCCGGGAGTTAACAGATGATGAAGTGTACTTGTATTTATAGCACAATGAACTTAAGTAAAATGATTATGTTTTATTACTTTTACATATCTCTTTATTTCATGACTTCTTTAGAATCAAAGATATAGTGATTCAGGGGAAGCTTCCATTTTTAAGTTGCCAAACTATTTTCCTGATCATGAATTTAACAAGAATTGCTGTATTAAATATGCTTGAAAACAAGAGAAGTGTGTCTGTTCAGCTCTAAGTTTCAAACATTAAACAAGTCTCCCCTTCTTAATTCCCCAATGTGTTTGCACTGGCGCTTGACACAGCCATGGGATGCAGATGGAGAAATTCAGAAGGACCCTTTGTTTACCTAAGGCAGCGGCTTGTCAATTGGGCACAGTATCCCTATAAGAGAGGTTCATTCATACGAGCTGCAGTGCAGGCCTGCAGGTTAAATATACTCAGCCAACGACGTGAAATACCTCACTCAAGGCTTCAAACACAACAGTTAACTATGGCCCGTGTTGACTTTACATTTTATGCTGCCATAAAACTGTTCTTATGATACATCTTTTGCCTCATTTAAGAGCTATTTTTAATCCTTGTAAATTCTAGTTATACTCCAGAGTTATCGTTTTGGATCATAACCGATACCTGTTTATCGGCATTAAAGAAACAAGAACTCACTGTCAGTGTTGGTTGAAGGCATTGTTTGTAAGTTTTATTCACGTATTATTCAGTTTTTACAGATATAAACTACTTCTTTTTGAACAGCTTTATAACTTCAACTATTGTTGATTAAACCCCTCTGCTTCTTTCATCCCTGTCCTTCCCATACACTCACTAACCACTCCCCTTTTTGCTGATACTCCTCCCACCTCCTCAACTTGCCCTTTGACCCTTTGTGTCCTCTCATGCCAACTTTCTTCTGTTCAACCATGTTTTTTTTTTAAACACGTTTTTTCACCGGCTGATAACATTGTCTGATAAACAACATGTGTTCTAACTGTTCTGAAGCCACCTTTCTGCCCACTAATTAATTCTGTCCCTCCCCCTCCTTGTCCACCTGTCATGCGCCCCCTGCTGGTCACCACACAGAGGAAGCAGGCGGCTGCATCCAGGACGGCGAGCTGTATAATGATAAGGATGTGTGGAAGCCAGAGCCGTGTCGCATCTGTGTGTGCGACAGCAGTGCGGTTCTGTGTGATGAGATAATCTGCGAGGAGATCAAAGAGTGTGCCAACCCTATCATCCCATCTGGAGAGTGCTGTCCCATCTGCCCTGCTGATGCCAGTGCCCCCATTGGTTGTAATTTATTTATTCTCATATACATAAATAAATTACTCTCTTAGCTTGCATATATCTCCTTCCTGACTAACACTTTTGAATGGGGAACCTTTGCTGCACTTAAATATTGTAGTATCACGACAAGTCACTGATTGAAGTTACTGGCATCAATTCATTGAGTACTATTGTTTCAATTTCAACTGAAGTTCCCTATTCCAAGATGGCTTTCCATGTGATTTTTAAGTAAGAAAAGATCACAACATCCTCAGGATTGTAACACTCCCACACCTGTGGGGTTTCTTCCTGAGATGTTTTATCTGATCTTCACTTAAACCAACTTGGATGACTAAAATTGGATTGAATCAACATGTTGATTCATTTAACCCAAGTAGAGAAAGTCTCCATTATTAATCTTTATTTCCTGCTGCCTTGTAACCATTTAATGTCAATACCACCCACTTTTGGATCTTGTAAACTGCTTTGATATTGTTCCCAGGTACATGACAGAATAAACACATATTTCACCATATTTGCCTAATCAATCAGACACTACGTCATTAAATGGGGGGTATACCAATTTGTTTAGGCTTACATATACGTCTCTAATATCTGTAATCCCTTTGTCTAGGCTAATAGAAACTCTAAATTAGAGTTTGGTTTCACAGATGTGCTGTAAAAAACACTTAACCAAACTGTTCAGTTTGTGGTTTCCCTGTTTTAAAAATAATTAAGCTGATGATCTTTGTGAAATCTACAACACAACACCTACCATTTACTTGCTTTCACATTTTGCTTTGATTACTTAATTTGAACCTTCATCTCTCCGTCCATGCTTGCTTCTGCTTCGCTGCTCGCATCAATAATATATCCTGGATGGGGTTTTATTTGGCCTTTGGTGTTTGGTATTTGATCACTTTACCATCTTTGGATTTCCTTGCAGGCCTCTTCTTTTCAGAGTTACAAATCAGTCATGTGTTTAAAATGTTTTTCCTTCAGGATTATGGTATTTCAGCTTCATCATTTAACATTGATTTTCTCTTTTTCCATCAATTCCCTTTACCTGCAACTTCAGAGCCGTTTGGTGCTAAGGTGAGGTGATGGGGAAACAGCATGCACACAGCAATAAACTTTTATGAATTTTTGGAGCAATACATTCCCAATGAACAACTCGTCTATTTTTCTCCTTGATCGTTTAGGGCCAGAAAGGAGAACCAGGAGATATTGCTGATGTAAGTATGGACAATCATCAGTTCATAGTAGTAAAGCTGAAATAATTGGCACTTCATTGTTTTAGATAAATGTTAGTGTTTCTCAGAGTATTATGACCAAGCCAAATAAGCCTATTCACCTTGTTTTTTTTTAAACTTTCAATGGAATTCATTACATTCATAAACCCATTTATATTCTTCACAGTTTCAACATCCTAGTATATTGTTTAAGCCATTGCTTCTCTAGTTGTCCCCTGAAGAAACATGATCATTTTCTCCTTGATAAGTGACCAAATGCAATGTCCTGGACTTTCCCTTAAATGAGGAGAAATACCACATTCCTGGGACATAATGAACCCAATCAAATCCTCTTAGATCTTCTCAGCAAGTTTGCAGCAAATGCACATGTCAGGTGAAAAGAGAGTCAGCCAAATCAGAGGTTAAGAGGAGGTGATGTTTTCACAAAAAAACTTGTCCTGTCGAAAAGAATCATCATCAGATTTAGTTTTCAAGCTTGATGCTTGACTCCTACAAAGTTGGAACGTTCTCAGAATTTTTTTTTTGTGTGTGTTCAGAAACTGATCATGAAATAGAGCCATTAATGACAATCAGCACATGAATGTGACAATTTGCTTTGATCTTCATGCAGGTTGTAGGACCAAAAGGACCACCAGGCCCAATGGTAAACACAAGGCACAAGACAGCAACATCACTCCTAAGTAGGAGACGTGTCCATGATGTAAGATGTAAGATGAGGTAAACTATTTCTGCAGGGCCCCCCAGGTGAGCAGGGAACACGTGGAGAAGCCGGTGCTAAGGGTGATAAGGTAAGAGACAACTCAATGTGCCCAAATAATTGCGTCTTTACAAACACTTTGCCACATAATGATACTGTAATGTAGATTTACAAATGGGCAGTCAGGTATGGGCTGAAACCAAAGCATCT
The DNA here is from genome assembly GCA_900302745.1 of Parablennius parvicornis. NCBI lineage: Eukaryota > Metazoa > Chordata > Actinopteri > Blenniiformes > Blenniidae > Parablennius > Parablennius parvicornis. The sequence continues at coordinate 3,689 of OMNM01001936.1, read as the reverse complement.
GGAATCATTATGATAATTGAACTGCAGACTGTTCTATATAGTTTGAGGCTGCTGCCTCAACTCAAAATTAAAGCAACTCAAGCATGGCACCATTAAAATATAATCATGCAACAGACGTGACGCTTCTTCTGTAATGTGGTGTTGAAAATAGGTTTGATAGAACAAACATCAATGCTAATGATAATTACAACAAAAAAAACCTGTTTCTTTCAACTATGTGGTTTGTAATCAGACTGCATAAAGCATGATTGTGGAAAAAGAAGTTTGTGTTCAGTGTACCCATACTGAGCAGCGACTGCTTTAAATCTACTTCATTGCTTTGGGTGTCTCATTAAAAAAAAATCTCTTTCATTTCTTACCCAAGGGAAATCCTGGACCTCGAGGAAGAGATGGTGAGCCTGGCACTCCAGGAAACCCCGGAGCAGCCGGCCCACCTGGACCACCAGGACCACCAGGGCTTGGAGGGGTAAGAGAGATTACACTGTAAAACACTGTTTTCCTAAATCTACGTACTCGACTCAGAAGTGGCGTGAGCACATTATTACCATAATGTGTCACTACACAATGCATTTATTACTCACTTTTAATTGAAAGGTTGCAGGTTCAATGCCCCATCTCTCCCCTGTCAAAGTGTCTTCGAGCAAGGCACTGAACGCCAAATTGCCCCTAATAAACCATCTCCGTTTGTATGTATGTGAACGTGATTAACGTAGTAATGTTAATGTAGGGAGTGTAAAAGCAGTGGAGCAGCACAATATAAGTGAAATCCATTTACAGCTTAATAACCATTTTTGTTTTCTTCTTTTTGTAAACTATTAGAAGAATGAAACAAATGTAAAAAAAACAAACGAACTAGCAGACACAAAAATGAAAAGCTACACACATCACCAGTCTATTGACTTTGCAGTCAAAATAGTATAAATGAAAGACTAGGGAGGATGCTTACACAAAACAGAATCTCCAGAAAAAGTGTCGTTTGACGCTGCTTTTATTCTTGTGTGAATAACCTACATTAACTGACACACATCTCTTTGTTGTGTGTGCAGACCTTTGCTGCTCAGATGGCTGGAGGTTTTGATGAGAAGGCTGGAGGTGCGGCGATGGGTGTGATGCAGGGACCAATGGTGAGTATCTGTGGTGCTAAGTACATATTTAATATGAATACAATTCATCCACTTCTCTGGCAAAATTTACAAGAATGATATTTACCTTGTCTCTTAGCTAAAAAAAAAAAGAGAATAAATCAACTACAGCTCACTAAGATTATTGCAACACTGCCACCATGTGGATATGTGCTTCAATTTCAACACAGTTGCTACTTTCATTGAACTTTATGTTAACTGAGATCAACGCAGAACTCTGAATGGAAATTAAACATATTTTTCAAAAAGTTGCTTGAAAAGTGCTTTAAAACCCAAACTCACAAAATGTGGAATTTAACAAACAAATACAAAGAATGAACAACTCAACAAATACAATTTATTATCATGAGGAGATGAAAAATTAAAACCCTGATGTGGATTGATGGAATTAATTTGACCTCATCCTTGATAGACAACCTGAATGATGTGTATTGAACAATGTCATTGTGATACTACTGAACATTTAATTCATGATTTGGTCGGTGTGCTTAAATGATCTGTCCTTCCTAACAGTATCTGTTTCTTTTTGTAGGGTCCTATGGGTCCACGTGGTCCTCCTGGGCCTAGTGGAGCTCCTGTAAGTATGCTGATTATCATTCACCATGGTTTTATTATCAAGTGGCTAATGAGGAAATATATCAAGACCAGATTGCCTATTAATTGTTTGCTTGTTTGTTTGCACTTGTAGGGACCTCAGGGTTTCCAAGGCAGCCCTGGAGAGGCTGGCGAGCCTGGAGCAGCCGTAAGCATATATTAATATAAATTCAAAATGACTCAAACAAACTGATTTTAGACTCATCAGTGGTCTTACGTGTGAAAAGTATATTTTTTTCAGAAAAATGTTGTTATGAATGGTATCATACTTTCATTTTAAGCTCAACTATGTTTGTCGTCTCATAAAGACAAGAAATCACAAAAATTACCACCAATCTTCAATTAAATACTGTTAACCATCAGATACTATTAGTGTAGAGATAGGTCTTACACTGAGTCATTAAACGTGACTGATTTGTTTCAATTTACTTTATTAAAGGGACCAATGGGACCTCGTGGACCACCCGGACCTTCTGGAAAACCAGGAAGTGATGTAAGTACTGAATGTTCAGTCAGATACAATACTCACAGGTACAGGTAGTACAACTACAAAATAAAAAGTTTTGCCAAGAGCCCAAAACACATTATTAGATATAAATTTGTATAAACATAAAGTTAAACAAGTTATTTGTGGACTTTTATTTCACCCTGTTGCTACAGTTAACCTCATCTTCTACACTTATATAAAAAAACCCAGTCTAAAACCTTCCCATTTTCGTTTCACTAAGAACTCCATCTACCAGCAGGTGGCACTGTATACCTCGACTTTACACTGAAAATGACGAGTTCACGGTACACAGACTGCATGTGTATAGTGAAAAGCAGTGAAGCTACACTACAAACAATCACCTTTTATTTTTTCAGGGTGAGGCTGGTAAACCTGGAAAAGCTGGTGAGCGTGGAGCTGCAGGGCCTCAGGTGAGCAGATAATAACCAGAGAGCAGCTGACCATCTAACACTCACATAATTAAATAAATGGAAGTGATGTAGATATGTTGAATATGTTTTTATTTCAGGGGGCTCGTGGATTCCCTGGAACTCCTGGACTCCCTGGAATTAAAGGACACAGAGTAAGGTTTTTTTTTTAATTATTTTTGTCATCACTGCTCAAACTCAACATAATTGGAAGTGAAGCTTCAATTTGTCCGGAAACTGTTTCTCTTTAGGGTCATCCTGGTCTGGATGGAGCCAAGGGAGATACTGGAGCAGCAGGAGCAAAGGTAAGGCCTGGTTTAGTTATGATATAAAAATTATGACTTTAATCTTCATTAATCATGTTTCATGTTGACGTCTCTTAATTTCTCTGTTTGTTCCTTGACAGGGTGAAGGCGGTGCTGCTGGAGAGAACGGTGCCCCCGGCCCCATGGTGAGTCTCCTCTGCTTCATCTGCTCTCTATATATATCCCAGCCTTCCTCCATGCTCAGTCTCATTTTTATTCATTTATTTATTTTTGCATTTCCTGTCAGAGTGACAGCCAATTAAGTGAAATAAATGGTCTACATATTCAAATTAGAAATTATGGCGATCATCTGCTCAATCATATCTTCTGTCCTAGGGCCCACGTGGTCTGCCTGGTGAGAGAGGACGTCCTGGAGCCGCTGGAGCTGCAGTGAGTGATACAACCATGTTTCCTTCAGATTTTTTGATTGAACTGAAATGTGTTTCTGGTTAGCGGCACTGGATTATTTTGCAATGTAGAAATTCATGAGCTCTTCAGTATGAGACCGACTGTTCTTTCTTTGTACTCTTCAGGGCGCCCGTGGAAACGACGGATTGCCCGGCCCTGCTGGTCCACCTGTACGTATCATAACAAGCTTCCAGTTCCTGTAGTTAATTCATCTTTGATGACACAGTGACAGAAGATTTTTGTCCTCACTTCAGGGGCCAGTCGGTCCTGCTGGAGCTCCCGGTTTCCCAGGATCCCCAGGAGCCAAGGTTTGTGCAGATAACAT
>OMNM01001934.1:0-12330 GCA_900302745.1 Parablennius parvicornis | reverse complement strand
AAAAAAACTTTTTTTTTTTTTTTTTTTTTTTTTTGTCAGAGGGCAAAATACATGAGCTGGATTCTATAACTGCATCTCTAAAAATAAGAACCACCATGAACATGTCCCTTTTTGTCAGTTATTTATACATTCATCAGATAGAAACTAAAAAGTGTTAGATATTTGTAAGGTTCCAGATGAAAACATCTCTAAGAAGAAAACAGTAGAAAGAAAAACCCTGGATTTTCTTCACTTTCAGGCTCAAATAAAGAATAAAACAAAAATGATTCAAGTTTAGTATAGATAATATAGGTATAGAATATGACATGGAATATAGAACTTTCACAATATGAATGGAATAATGAGAAAACCTTTCCATTGTATTATAATCCTTTGAGGTGAGCTTGTATATTGTCATTTCATTCATCTGTGTAATTGCAATGATAATTCTGTGTGTTCTTTTTCTTAATATAGCGCCATCAATGGTTCCTAAAGTACAAATAAAGAAGACATGGAGGTCACACATTGAACTTACATGGGATGAAATACCATTGGACCAAAGGAATGGGATCATCCAGAGCTACAAAATCTTCTACTGGAATGAAAAAGAACCCGCTAAATGTATGTTAAATAACCAGATTTTATACTGCTGAACCACTTTGATGTACTTTATGGTCTTTAATGTCTCCCTCTTCTTGAAGTTGTAATTGTGGATCCTGCTAAGAGGAAGGTCGTCCTTCAGGACCTTGACACAGTGTCACTGTATGAAGCTTTCATGATGGTTAGCACGTTTGGTGGAAGCATGAATGGATCAACAATTCATTTTAAAACAGAGCCTTTTGGTTAGTATGAATTTCAATATTATTTTTGTTGTTATTATTCAGACTGCATCCCCACATTAAATATGACATTCTCTCAATGTTGTTTTGTTTTTTTTCTTTTCTCAGATGCAGTTGCCATCGTTATGATTGTAACTGCAATGGGCGTTGCCTTCTCTTTGCTGATCATTTTCTTCGTCCTGAGTTGTTTCTCTAAACAGAAAAGGTAAAATTATGACCACACTGTCTAAAGGTGAGCAGCTTTAATGTTGCTCCATCTCAAGATGTTTCCTATCATTTCACTTCAAGGCTGAAGAGGCATTTCTGGCCAAATGTTCCAGATCCAGCAAACAGCAGCATCACACGATGGACATCAGAGTCAACGCAGGTTTGCAAACATCCACATTTGAAACTGTTGCATAGGTTTTAGATTAAAGATATATACATATTTATGTTTATTTATTTATATTATATGTATTTACTGTATTTTTTTTCACATTTTAGATTTACATCTCATTCCCCCATTGTTTTAGTTTAATCTCAGGGCATCTGACACAGAGTGAGGAGCTATCTGATGGAAGTTTGAAAAGATTTAACAAAGCGAGAAGTTGCTATTTTCGACATGAACTAGTGAATTACAAAACAGAGGTATCAGTAGAACCAATGAAGGGCAACAAGTAAAATATATTTTGCTTCTGCCGAATATTACTAAGGAATCAAAAATACTTTGTTTATATTGAATGTTTACTCATCATCCCACAGTACTAAAATGATTTAAGCAAATTAATAAAGCAGAACACACATTTATTATCCAAGTCATAGAATGTAATATATTAAAAACAACAATGTTTTCTTTTGTTTTCAGAATACCTATCTTGGCTATGACAATAAGGAGCCCAACTTAGTTTACTTGTCCCACCTCAGTTTCCTTGATCTTCCTATGAAGCCAAACAAAGAGGAAGACCTTTGGTCCAACAGTGCGGAGGACACCAGTGACCTGGGAGAGTCTATCTGTGGTTCACCGTTCATTCCGGGATACTCCGGTTCAAACAGCGACTCCGTCCCTTATGCGACAGTGATCTTCTCCAGTCCGAGCAACAGCCCATCACCCAGAGAGCCTCACGTGTACCTGCGCTCTGAATCCACACAGCCTCTCTTGGAGAGAGAAGAATCCTTCAGTCCAAAGTGTTACCAGAATGTGGTGACGGATGGCATGTCGGTGGAGCAGTGTTTTTTTGGACCAAGCCATGACAGTGGACCTGAGGAAGGAGCAGATCCATTCCTTCTTTGGGACGACTTTCCTTTTCTACGAGCATTAGCCATGAATGATGTTGAAAATGACTGAAAGTTCTTTGTTGATTATAAGAGCAACTGCTTTACGTGGTGTTTATGTGATGAATTTACTGTGATAAGATGAAGCATACAGCTGTAAATGAAAGCCAGATGTAGCACTGAAATCACATTGACATTTAATCTCTATGAAAGCTCTGCTTTGTCTGTACCACAAATTGTAGATACTGCATGTCATATTTTTTGAAAATAAACTTTTTTCGACAGACTTGTTTTGACAATATTTCAATTCTGTTTGTGTTTGAAGTGAACATTCAAGTCAAAAATAATGCCACTTATATGAATAAATTAAGTAAATACAGATCGAAGGAATTTCAAAAACTCTGGCAGAACAAATCTCGCACTGAAATCTCACCTTGAGATAATTAAGAAAATGTTAGTATTGTTGTTATTGTTTTGTGAAAACCTAGGGCCTTTACACAAAGATACTATCAATTATAGTTGGGTTTAATGTTAAATGAGTTATCTGTGATTTTGTCAGCTGAGTGTATAAATAATGCTGGTTTATGTTTCAGGAAAAATAAAAACAAATAGCCAGAAAACATCTGCTGGTTAAGAAACATTTAGTTATTGTGTGAGTGTGTTCGTGTTACCTTTAAAAGAGAGAGAAAGAAAAAAAATGATTTGAGAAACATTCATATTTCCCAAGGTTCATTGTCCCTTATAAGTCAAATATATTTATTTGATCCAGGTAACAAAATTCCCATTCTCAGAAATGACCAATAAAAATGGAGAGAAAACGCACAGCATACAACCAGAAAAAAAGGTTTGCACGCGGTGTGATCAGCTATAAAATCAATACATGATCACATCCATCAAAATTTGATTTTAGAGTGTGTTAAAAGTGTGCTCCACTCTTAGCCAGTAAGGAACTGTCACCTAAAACCTGGTTATTCCTCTCTCTGCAAATTGCAAGGTTCCCAACGACAAAGATGAAATTCAATAAACTCACGCTGTTGTTTTATTTTTTGCTTTGTATATTTTGAACCAAAAATAATCAGTCCTCTTGGAGTTTCAAGCTCAGATCAAAAAGAGGCCACCCATAAGAAAGAAATGAAAAAACGGGAGTAACAGCTAAGATACAGATAATAGACGTGAAGGTGTGTATCGTTTCTGAATATACAAATACCTTACCTCTTTATGTGCGGGATTTCTCAGCAGAATTCTTTCAAAGTGCATTATGAAAAAAAATGTCTCGTTGTATTGGCCTCATCGATGTACTCTGGGATCGTTTGATCAGTCTTGTAAAGTCCCTGTCGTTCCTTCTTCAACTAGTTTGGTCTGGTCAAAATGGCGTCCCTCCTGTAGGGGTCGTGTGTGATCATCTGTCATACTTTCAGCTCTTTTAATCCCTTCTGTGTTATTTAAAACTGTGCGCGATGTTCACCAGCATAGGCCTGAGGACGGTCCTGCGGACGTCGTGCTGTGTGCTGCGGGAGAGCTCTGCGGTGTGCTCGGCGGTGTCAATCAAGCCTCTGCTAACCGGGCCGTCGGTGAGCCGCGGTGAGTGTGAGGAGGAGAACACAATGTGAAGCTCCGTGAACAACTAAATACCAGTCTAACCTTCTCCAGAGTGCCCACCAATGCACTGCTGACACCCGGGATCAGTTGAATATTGTTAGTTTGCTGAGATTAACACCAGTGGGCACTGTTGGAGAATTTTAGGGTAAAACAGCTGCAATATAACAGCGATAATAATTGTGGTAACGAAAAGATCTGTTCGAATTCTTCGTGTTTATGTCAGTAGTTGCGGGGTTTCTTTTCCTGATAACTGCGATCCAGGGTTTGATAAACCGGTTAGTACGTAAACGTGTTGTTGATTTCTTCTCTGAATTGTGTGTGAGTGTGAGAGAGAGAGAGAGAGAGATCGAGATCGAGATCTTCGCTCTTCTTCTCAATCTGAACCTTCATCTTTCCACCTTCTGAAAACTTTATATTTAAAGTGCACTAGATTACTCAGACCTGAAATTCAACAACCATCTTAAGACAACAAAAGTGCTTGCTACCATCTGAGGAATATATCAGGTATCAAATGACTTCTTACTGTACAAGATTCAGAGAAACTTGTTCATGCATTATTGTGAGTAGTCCGGGTTGTTGATATGTGTGTGTGTCCAGGTCTCAGTAAAATATCCGTTAGAAAGCTGCAGCCAGAGTCCTCGCCAACTGCACATAACACCTGAGCTTTAATCTGTGCAATGGCTGCCTGCATGTCAAAGGATCCACTTCAAAACCTGACTTCTTGTCTTTTACGTTGTGAATGGTCTCAGGCCTAAATATGCATCCAATTTACCAGCAGACACCTGAACACTTGAAGACTGCTCACACACTCACGTCTTTTAAATCAGGCCTCAAAAGACTATTATTTGCTCTTGCTTTCAATTGAACAATGTATTTTATTTATTTTATTACCTCTGTCTAAATAAGGTTTTTACTTTTTTTATTATCATTTCTTAATCACTTTATATTTCCTTGTATTGCATTGTGAATTGCCTTGTGTCTGAATGTTTCTGTATGAATATATATTTGTGTTGCCTTGGCTGGCTTTGATTTATTACCAATACATTTTTCCATGCAGCATCCTGTTTATTGACAGTCACACGTGTACTAGTTTTCCTGGAAACAGCTTCTTGGCTTTGGCCTTCTAAGCATTTCTTTTAACAGCATTATGGCAAATGCTGAAAACTGAGTTTTAAGCGCCTACATTTTTCAATGCATAGCCATAACGTTTTTTTTTGTAGTGCTACAACATCAAACATAATGTGCAGAAAGTCCAGGGTGGTGACCAGAGAGAAAATACCAACATCTTAAATATATTTAAGGTAGTGTTGTATAACTGGAACCATTTAACATAGAATACTGAGCATGACTTGATTTCGTGTGAATCTAGACTGAAAGAACTGGCTTGACTTGTGATGGAACTACACCACAGTTTTGTCTTCAGGAAGTTATATCATATGTTGATTTCATGATGGTGAAAACCACCGTCCTCTCACCCTGCGATATGGGTGTTGCTGTGTTTTTTTTCTTTTTTTTTTTTCTGGAGATTCAGGATCACCATATCACACCGCAGACCTACAGACTTAATCTTTCATTCAGCGACATCGTTGTTCTTTGAAATTCTCATCAAGAAAAACACTGGTGCTCACTGTATAGCTTGTTTTAATCATTTAAGGTTTAGTTGACAAGAGAGTTTTCTCCAGAAATGAGACTTGTTGGTCTCAAAGGTCTTTATGTGTTGAGTTTCCTTGTTGTCCCTGTGTCCGCAAGAGTTTTGTCTGTGCATTTGACTTTCCACCCACAGTCCAAACATATGCATTTGAGACTAACTGGTAATTCTAAATTGACTGTAGTGGTACTGAGTTGGATAAAGACGTATAGTCTTCCCTATTGCCGTCAAACACCACTCAACAAACCTCATGGTCTGTGTTGTAGAGCTAATTACAGTCTGTTAAATGGTATAGGCAAGGTGCTTATGTTTGATAACAGTCAAATAAAAAAATGAACTGGAGCATATATTTTTGAAGCAGCTTTGCAGTTGTGTTGAAAGGATCGTTTGGTATATTTGAGGGTACAACAAAAAAATGACCCTTTTTCTGTGTGCAATTATTTTTTTTTTGTCATTCATTCTTGCAAATATGAAGATGCATTTTTTTTTTTTTTTTTTGGTTGCAGGAAGCTTCGCTGTTCCACCACCAGTGAGGCATTATGCTCGAGTTGCAAAGAAGAAGAAGACAGGTACTTTATTTGACAGTGTGAACGTCCGGTCATATTTCAATATTTTTCAAAAGTCAACCTGTTTTCAACAAGATATTTTCTTCCAGGCCCTGAAAGCCAGCTCAGTGACCTTCCACCCACCTTACTGAAGAAGGATTACGCAGCTGTACCTCTTGCTCAAACGTAATTCCAAATCACATGTACTCTGCAAATCAAATTCACATTTCTTTTCTCGATGAGTGACGGAATGATTACACATCAGCATATTCATATATGTTTCTCTTGCTGCTGTGCAGAACGGATGATGTTGTCAAACGACTACTTTCACTGGAGTTGGCGAGTCATGTAAGTCTTGGTGATTCGACGTGTTACTTTTTCTGTCACCTTCGACAGATTGAATCTTGTACAAAGGTCTTTCCAAAATTAGAGTCATGGGAAGACATCGTCGCACATATCACACTAACTATTCTTGTCACCAGACTGAAAAGCTTCAGCTGAAAACGGAGCAACTTATTGCAAAAGTTCAGAGGGATGAGAGCGATCGCAGCTCAGTGGAGGTTCAAGGTCAGAGGCCCTTTCTTTCATTTTTACACAATGTGGTTAGCTCACGTAAGATACAGCTTATATGTCAAATGCGATGTGTAAATTGGCCTTTTAAATCTTCTCAGTGGCCATTCTGACTGCAAGAATCCGAAATCTTCAGGAGCATCTGCTAAAACATCACAAGGTGAGCAAAGGAGAGAAGCTCATGAATTATTTGTTGGCTGTTTTTGTAGGCTTAGTGGGTGCACTGTTAAATGGACAAGTTTTATTTAAAAGGATATCACCATGCTTTAATATATCTCATCACATCTCCTCATTTCCGCTGGTGTGAAGCATGTGTATGTGCTTAAAGGATATCCTGTTTACTCATTCTCCACCACATGAATTGAAAACATGCGTAGTGTGGCCACATTCTGAAGTTTCCATCTTGCATCATATGTGAAAGATTATTCTTTAGGCTGCTGCAGTGGGCGGCTGTGGCTCAGTTGATATCCCACTGTTTGTAGTTCGATTCCCCGATGCACAATGTGTCCATGTGTCCTTCAGCAAGACATTGAAGTCCCAGACGCTCCCAATGGATGTCAAGTGCTAATGGTATAAAGCCCTTTGAGATGGCTGAAGTGGTGAAAACACACTAATGGTGAAGGCCATTTGCGGTTTTATCGTTGTATCACCACGTTTTGATTCTCTTGCATATTTGAATTACAAATTGAAGTTTGTTAAATGTGTGGCGTTCTTTTCTTTGTTCTCTGTAGGACAAAGCTAACAAGAGGCGGATGCTCATGGCCATCGACAGAAGGAAAAAGCTTTTGAAAAATCTTCGATTGGTTCGATACGATGCCTTCGAGAAAGTGTGTGAGCAACTAGGCATCACCTACACCTTTCCCCCAGAGTACTACAGACGGGCCACACGTCGCTGGTTGGCCAAGAAGGACTTCTGTATCAAGGTAACAAACAACACTCTAAACAATCATTGTGCACTGCAGGAACATTATCAAGTGTCTAACTGACTTTCTCAAACCTTGTGGAGCTTTACTTCACACCACCGTGTTGAAGGTGTTGCTTGGTGCCACCACTGACACTTAGTAATCGTTGTCTCTCCTCTCAGGTCTTCAAGACGTTGCAGAAGCAGAAAGCAGAGGAGAAGCTGAAAATGAAGCAGGGGTTAAGCTCCACTGGAACACAAGTGGCCGAGTTGAAAGCAACTCAGTGAAAGACAATAAACTCTTTATTATTCATGCTACATACTCGTCGTGAACAAAGTATTTACTTTTATGCCTTCACGTGTATAAATATGGCAGACAAATTACTTTTATTGTACCATTCTACAAAACTACTTTTGCTTTCAGGATGATGTCAGAATTGTTTGAAAATGTCTAAATTGAATGGAAATAAACTGTCCTCTGCAAAATCTGTTAAACGTTATTTGCTCAAGTGAGAAACACATATGCTAATGTGTTAATTCCTAATTCAGGTCACTTCTCTGATCTCATTCTCAATCTCATCAGCATTATCTCTTGGGACATCATACCGTTCCTCTTTCTTGCAAGTTCTTGCCTATCTTCATATATCAAGCAACCACACGTTTAAGCCCATCCCTGTTTCAGTTAATGCTTCAAACGTGCAGGATTCATGCAGTTGTCAGAAGTTCACATTTCTACAACTTCCCTCAATTTCAAGTGTCTCAACATATTTCAAAGTGGAAAAAACTTTCTTTGTGTGGTTTAGTATTTGGAGCAAACTGCTGTTGTAATACTGTCATAAAAATAATTCACAATAATGAATCTACTCCAGATTTCTTGCCATTTTGATGGTACATACAGAACACCACTTTGTAAACTTGAACGTGTACTCGGAAGAGCGCATAACTTTGCCAATGCCACATTTTTTTTGTGTAACCCTGTTAGTTTCACTAGCACGTTTGCCATTAGCTTATATTGATACTAACTAGCCTATCAGATAGCAACACCACTGTGCGAAACACTGAGTGGGAGTACACATATAAACCACTACCTGAGTCAAGGCGCTCAAAGTGGTGTTTCTTGATATTTGCCGAACCAATATATTGGCTCCGATTCATGAAAACGGTTCAGCTAACTTGCAACAACACATCATCAGGAGGGTAAAACTAACCTGTCTCATGACAGTCTAAACCCAGCTCATGTTCACTATTAGTGGGTGAACAATTCAACGCTTGGTGAATTCTGCTTCACAATGATAGGGAAGAGCTGACATCAAAGTTACAAATGAATGAGCCATTCTGTTGAAAATTCAAGAGAGGTAAATTCAAAAACAATTTAGAATTTTTTTGGGAGAAAGCAGCAAACACCAGCAACAACTTCACAATAATTCTTAGCAGCAGCCACAGGACTTTAGTAAAGAACTAAAGAGCTATGTTTTATTCAAATCTCTGCAACGTTTTTTAAATGAATGTGAACAAAGACGAAACAAAAAAAATAAATTTTTATGACAAAGTCTGCCATAAACATGAGTTTGCAGCGTGCTAGTAGCAGGCGGCTAGTGGCAGCGTCCTTCCTGCAGCCTTGTCTGACAGCTCACAGCAGAGCTCCAGTGTGTCTTCAATGGAGGAAATCTCTCACCCCCCCAGAAACTGTTGGATCCCCTAATCTAATGGATTGGTCCTTGTGTGATGACAAATCATTCCTAAAGATTTCGTGCAATTCAGGTGTGCAGGTTGGCAGTACATACAAATCAATAAATACATTCGAACAAAAATAACCATCGCCCCAACATTTGTTGGCAAAGGTTATAAAGGCACAATTGTCATTTATATGCTTTTTGTAGCGCATCACATTTTGTCCAAGTTAAATCTTTTTCTGTGACATGTTTCTGAACAGAACCACAACAAATCACAGCATCAAACAGTAACTTATGCCAAACGTGAAGTGTGTTGTTCAGGATTGTCACCATGCAGATTTAGCTTTAGGAGGCAACAACAAGGCACAATTGAAGTGAGTAATTCACACTATTGCCTAATGATGAGAATGTTCTGGTCTAATTCTAGGCTTGAGATCTCTCAGCAGAGTTTGGATGTTCTCTCTGTGTGCATGGGATAAACCTGAGTCCTCTACTCTTCCTTACTATTATGACAATATGCATTCAGGGCAGGAGTCTGAAAACTTAGCTCTGTAGTGGCTCACTATACTTTTACAACTGAAATGAACTTATTAGAAATTTTGGTGAACAAATAAGTGTCCTACTTTGAAAAATTAAGTAAAAAAAAAAAGTGGCACCAAAGAGAATCCCTATGAATCTTTCGATTTTTGATTTTTTTTTTGTCAAAGTGTGTCACCAGCCTGATCCCTTTCCTTTGGTCAAGGATCTGAGTTGGAGGAATTGGTTTTTCTTAATAGGTGTGTTTGTGTGTGATTGTCTCACTTTGCTGAATGAAGGTGGTATAGAATCTAAATGTGTTTAAAGGATATATGAAACATTATCGTATCTACATAACATAATGAAATGATATTTACAAATATAGTCAGTATAAGAAAAAACGTAATTGTTGAAATTTTTCGTTGAGATTCTTTTGGGAGTCAAAACAAAATCAATATATTAAACTGTCAAAACATTATTATGCCGATAATTTTCAATACTGAAATATGGTGTTGTTCATAATGTAGAGGGCGAATGAGTTGACTTTTGACCTAACTTGCATCTCAGTCTAATCATTACATAAGTTCCTCTGTCATATTTTGGTTAATGTGTGATATCTGGCCATCTTTTTTTTTTTTTTTCCCCAGCTAAGATTATGTTTCCTATGTCCAAAAATGCATTTTCTAACTGAAATGTACAGAAAGTTCTGATGGGCTGATAATTAATTATTGTGAAAATTTGAATACTTTTTCATCTGAGAACACATTTTTGAACCTATGTACTTTTTGATGCAGATTTAAATCATCTGCTGAATCAATTCCTTGTTTTAAAACCTGCTGAGTTGCAATGGTTGATGATGGAAACCTCTGATTATATGAGGTGAACTGCTGCTTTAGTGGGTTTCATGACTTCCTTAAAGCGTGTTTAATCTAACGTGTATGTCGAAACACCATATAAGTCTTTTTTTTTCTTTTTACTTGTGTCATTGACCTGAAACTTGCAGATTGTCACCACTATTAATCTCGAAGCAAAGCAGCTGTTTTCTTTGATGGGCCAGGTTTGACAGTGTATTGCCACAGATCTTTGTCTCCTCAGAAACAACCGTTTGTTGCAAACCAGCATTTCACAGCTCAACTTCGTCACAGCTTCCTGTGTGGTGTGTGCAGGTTGTCAGATTAATCAGGAGGAGTTCAGTTTGCACAGACTCTTCTGGTAAGTCACAAGTTGTTTTTCCTTTCTCACGATAACTCAAAAATGTATATTTAGTTTGGTTGAACTGATTTTCTGAGAAATGTTTGCGAGTCTGTCATGTTTTGTGTGCTTAAAGCTGTAACAATATGACACAGTTCTTCACTTATTTCTGTAATCAGCGCAATTATTTATATTTTTATTGTATTTTGTTGAACCTTACAAACATAGCTCCATTATATTTTACTTTTTTTAATTCAAAATTAGATATTTATGCCTGAATCAAGTAGTAAAACACAATTTTGACTAAGTTATATGCACAACAGTTGATCAGCCTGCAATTCAGTCTCTCATAAGGTTGTTTTTTTTTCACGAGTTCATGACACATTTGTGGTCGCTTTCGTGACTACTGATTGAGCAGGGTATGACAAAGATCTTCCATTCTCTGTCATTTTCCCATTCATACTCTTCCTCCCTTTCTACTCTACAAATACATGTCATAATAATGCATTTACATGATTAAATGTGGAAATGATTGTCACAGACAAATCTAATTAGATTAATTCTCTGATTTCTGTGCACAAATTCTAATAGTTGAACATGTTTTCATCTAGGCAGTTGGATTTGTTTTGGAACAAATAGATTCAGACCTCATAATGTCGAACCCAGTGGTCACCCAACCTGGTACTGGCGGCTATGGTACAAATGTCCAAACAGGAGAGTGGAGCACAGGCTTGTGCTCGTGTTGCAGTGACTTACTAATCTGTGAGTACACTTTACATCACTTGCACATGCAAAGTATCAGATGTTTTTTTTCTTTGGCAGAAAAGCTCAACAAACAATTGTGTTCTAGGTGCCCTTGGCTGCATATGCCCACTGGCACTGAGCTGCTACACAGCAAACAAGTATGGGGAGAACTGCTGTTTGGGTTGTGTGCCAGGGGGCTTGACAGCCATGCGAACTCACATGAGACTGACCTATGGCATACAGGTATGTCACTCACATAATCACCGTAGTTGACATTTTGCATGCTAAAAATGTTTCAAAAATAATGTTTTACATGCCTTGGATGATTATTGGGATCTCAGATTGGAGGAGAAAGTTGATCTTAAGTCTTATGAAAGACGGGTTTCAGCAACTTGAGAAATATTAGGCTGACTCAACATTTGGGGAACCAGAATTGCACACATTACCACATAAACTGTTAACCACTTGTAATTGTGTTGTTCCTTTCTTCTAATTTCAGGGAACAATTTGTAATGATGCCCTGATGTCCTGCTTCTGCGGACTTTGCGATCTGTGCAGAATGGCTCGAGAAATCCGCATCAGGAGTGGAGAGATAACGCTGTAACAAGAGTTTCAGCTTTCATGCAGAAAACAAAGAAAGAGACAAAAAAAAAAGTATTTTGCTTCGATGCCAATTCGATGGACCATATCTACATTACTGTAAATAAATTGATCATTATCATGCATTCATTATGTGACAAATCGCATTAAAACAATTCTGAATAGCTGTCATATCTGTCATTCTAAACTTATTTCACTTCATGTCATTTAATATACATCTAGATTGCAAAGTGTTGTACTGTTTGACATAATTTTTTTCCGGTGAACATATTCT
>OMNM01001933.1:30186-52211 GCA_900302745.1 Parablennius parvicornis | reverse complement strand
CTCGTGGAAAAAAAAAAAAAAAAACACTTGCAGAGGAGCTTTCTTAATAAACTCGACTGCGTATTTAACAGGCACTGAGAGTCTTTTAAAAAATGTCACAAAGAGGCAGTGAAGACATTTTTAAAGCTTCTACTTGTGACTTTTCACCGGTCCCTATTTGCCTCTCATGTCACGAGAAATATCAAATTGTTCCGAGCACACCTGAGACTCAAAAATACGCTCTGATTTTGGATTATGCTGTCATCTGTGTAGGCTGAGATGTGCCGCGCGAGGAGATTTCTCCCGACGTGACGGGGTTTTAAGGGAAGAGCTGGTGCTGAGTCGAAGCAAGGCGAAACACTTCAGAACAGCAGGGGAGAGAGGGAAGTAGATGAGGCCGAGCACTAAGCCAGGAGGGACCCCTTCAGTGAAGAGCATCTTGATGAAAACATTCACGCTCAACGTTTCTGCCTCGATCAGAAGCAGCTGTAAAAATGTGGACTGGATAAAGAGAGTGATGTGATGTGTTTCTAATCGGGTTAAAAACAACAACAAAAAACACAGTCAGTACTTGTGTTTGTATCTTCTGTGAAACGTCAGAGCATTATTTCCCAAACTCCAACTATTTTTCTTTCGTAAGTATCATTTATTTGTGGAATCTCGTCTTCTTTGTCGGCTGCTCCCTTCAGGAGTCGCAGCATCACTTCATCTGCCTTCATCTCACCCAATCCCTCCTCTTACATCAATCTCGGAGAATTCGGTGAGGCGACTCCACTAAAACCAAAATAAGAGAAGAAAATAAGAACGTATCACCCCCCCCAAGTGATTTTTCAGCCAAGCTTTGCTCTGGAGAGCCCTTCTGCCAGCCTTTTCCCTTCAATCAATTCTCAGAAAAATCAAACGTATATAAACACATACACATACAATAAATGAGTGATGCCAATAATGTAAACAATATAATAGAAAGTTGCAGGCTAAAGACACCAAGAATAAGTTTTTAATTAAAATCTGGAAAAACAGACAAGAATGATTATTTAAATGAGTTTGGATCATTTTGTCAAGGCTGCAGTAGACTCTTGTAGAGTCTCCCTGGTCTGCATACCAATGACTAAACTGGTATGAAGGGCACGGATGATCGGAGATCACTATTTTATAATTGCAGCATTAAAAGGATTTTATGCTGACCATCAGAGATCAGGAGTCCACGAGTTGACAGGTCAGTAAAAGTGGCACCAAAAGGTAGTGTTAAGGTTTGACATACACAATGTCAATACCAAAAATGACATTAACCTCTGAATATAACTACCAACTTGAAATATAACAGAAAATCTGACATTCAAATAAAAATTATGAGTTGCTGTGAACAAAACATGTGTGATAGTTAGCAGGTGAGTTTGGGGGAAAAGGAGGTGCGACTCAATCCATATCAAGTTAGGAAATATAGTATTATTAAAATAAGCCAGCATTAAAAACTAAACCAGTCTTATTTTCAAAACAAATTATGGTAATGATTGAAAAGAACACTATGTGAAAAACAAAAGTGATGTAAAATTGAAGATTTTTGTGTTGCGTGTCAACTGCACTGTGAGTTGCCCTGTCGGGTACTCTGCACAAGACATTTCCAACGACACTGCTGAACACTGAAACCCTTTCTGGAGAAATCTGTCCTGCTCCGTCGCAGACATCTCAGAGGATTTCCAACTACATGGGCTTGAGAGATTCCTTCCAACTTCAAGTAACCATAGTTGAAAAAACATGTATTACAGTGGCGATAACTGATCAATATCTATACAAAACACAAATCTAACACAAAATATAGAAGATTTGTTTTCTGTGCAGGGAGACGACAAACAGCCTCTAAATGGATGCACACTATTGTGTGTAACCGCCAACATGCTACATAAAAACTCTTATGTACAATAACGTGCAAAAAACCGGCAAAGTCATCTTTTAACATGTGGAAGGCAAACCGATACGATCCTGCTAGCTTTTTAAAGTGCCTGCAGCCAATCTGTGTTGGATTTATTTGACATACATTCAATTCATCAGCGATGAATCCACTATAGATTCACCATTACCTGGGTGGTCAACAAGATGTAATGGTAACATTCCCCTTCGGCTCATTTGTTCTCTTAATGCACGCAGGCCCCGTTAAAGATCTTGACAGCACAACGAGCCGTTAAGTGATGGTAGTTTGACCCCTGCAGGTTATTTGCACTTGCCCCAATGGCTCTGTGTGACCCCTGCCTCCCCCTTAGTGTTAATGAAATTGCTTGGCTTGGCTATCAATTTATCAATTTTAATAGGTGTAATATATACTATAATTATCAAATCCACTTTAAATATAAATTTCACAATTCCAAGCGGATGAAAGCAAAACCTTTTGAAGTAAAGTTTTATTTTCTCAATACCAACGATGAATTGTCACCGACTAGTATAGATAGCATATTTTCACGGCTGCCCCGCACAACAGAAAACAGTTTTCCCACTTCTAAATTGGATTAGCGAAACATTCTCCCACTGAGTGTGGATAGAGGAGGAGCAGGCGTGCGGAAAATTTTTTTTTTTTCACTAAGAGGAATCTTCTGGGCGAGACAAATCACGCTGAGAGGCAGCGCTGCCTTTATTGTTTGGCCACCGTGCCGAGATGACAGGCCTTAACGCGGTCGCTAACAAAATCACACATGAAAAAAGGCGCACACGGGGACATATGTGCCGTGTGCACGCAGAGGAAAGGCACGCACAGACGCCCGTCATGGAAAGCGCAAGTGGACACATACACACACTCACGCCCATCCGACTGAACATCAAACTGATATGTACATGCACACAGCTGGACTCCTTCACAATGAAAGGGGTGTGAAATGAGTCCAGGGCGTGTATCACAGCAGGGGGGGCCTTTTAACACGGGCTTCGACACCAACAAGCGGTCACGTCCCCCCCCGCTGAGAGTCAGTCAATGCGAGATGGGCTGAAAACAATTAGCCTCGTTTGTCCTTCGCTCGGAATCCGAGTCTCACAGGAGGTTTGGGTTCGGGCTGGCAGAGTCTCCCAGGCTTGGCGGGAGACTGAACCTGGCTCACCTCGCCGCCACGTAGAGTTTTATTAGGAAACCAGTCATCTAATCAGCCAATCAAGTGGCAGCAGTGCAGTGCCGGGCTTCAGTTAATGTTCACGTCGAGCAGCAAAACAAAAAAGCTGTTGCTGTGGAATAACAACAGGTGCAAGTCTGGAACCTGCTCATCTGGGAGTTCCAGGCAACACCGTCTCTGGAGATTACTCAGATATATTTCCAATAGAGGAAGTGACTTGATGAGAGAAAATAACAGCACCTCGGCAGTTAACCTGTAGGGACATATGGACACCTATAGCAGAAGATGACATCACATTGTAAATCTGTAAACAGTAGATGAGTGACAACATTTTTAATGCATCGCTAAACTCAAAATCTTCTGACACATAGCAACCAGGAAACATTTGACTGGAACACAACTTGAAGCGGAAAAACTACTTCTACTTAACTAAGATATATTACACAGCCATTGTTATATTTTAAGGCAACCAATTTACAACTGCTGGATATATATGAATATAATATGACTCAATCTAATGCTGGATGAAAACCTGACATTAATATGACTTATACATTACACTTAAATACCACCACAAATACAGGTGAAATAAAAACAGGAGTGATTTGAGTCACTGTAACAGATTTCCAGTGAAAATGCATTATTTTTGTCATTTAGTTTTCTCATTTATACTGGAACATTGTTGTTTTCCTGTGAGGCCACCAGTGTGTGGTTAAAAAATAAATGTATAACTATCTTTGCACGTAGAGAACAGTACACTGTAAACATTGAAGCTCCTTAGAACTGTCTTTGGCCAACTTCGTATTAGTTGTTTGTAATAAATAACATGTTTTTCGAGATGAGCTACAGAGGACGGTGTTGTGAAAAGTTCAGCTTCCGGTGGCTCTGAGCAATGTTGTCGTGTAAACGGACACACAAAATGCAACCGAAGGTTTCCATTTTCATTTAAAAACACTGAGGTGTAAACGCGGCCTTAGTCAACCACCTTTGTCAAAGATTGGCTGATTTGTAACTTAGTCACATAATGAAAATGAGAAGAAGGTATAAAATGCATAAATACGTGGGTATATTTCTGCATATTACCAGCAGTCTGTCTGTCTGGGTAACTACCCTGAGGCTTTATTGAAGTTAACTATGCTCAACACACCATCACTGAGGTCATCAATTCATGTATTTACGTCAATGTGTCACCCCACCACTAACATATTTAATCGGCTAATTAATCAGTTATCGGAGTTCTTTATTCCCTAATATTGGCATTGGCCCCAAATAATCCATATCAGTCAGGCTCTAGTCTTTCATACAGATCAGTGCAGGAATGTGAGCATACTAGTGAACAATGACCTTTACGTTACGGCAGTGATCCTTTGTCATTAACAGAGACGCTACAGTGGTAACATTACTGCATTACCGAGCCCTGCAAGATACTTCAACTCCTCAAACTGGGGGAGTTTTCATCCTCTGACCCAAAGCAGTGTTCATGCAATTACGTTGCTGGTGCACATGATGTGGCGCAGCCCTGGAGTGTGTATCCAGTAGATAACACAAGGCAGCTTGTCCCAAACAGAACGAAACGCGATTTTGTTAGAGCAATCATTTCTCTCTGTAAAGATCAAAAATTGATTGAACAATATCATTCTTTTTCAAATGCAGGTTAAGGTATATTCAAAATGACTGTAAATCAATGAGAAATGACTAGTTGTGCATGTGAAAGGAAAGAAAAAGACTTATGTCTGGAAAATATGCTTTATGTTCTGGTTTGAATTATCATAATGCGATCCCAATGTGGACACAGAAAATAATCGGCCTGACTTCCTATCGTAATGCAGCCTGCACACAAGGCGCTTTCCTGCCAGATAAAAATGGGGTTGGAGATATTATGCATCATTTCTACATGAATGTGTACTTACTGCGCCGCCCCGCTCTGGTCAATCTAATGTGTGCGAAACGCCATAATAAAACAATGACAGCCGTCACCTGGACCATCCGAGCAAGTTTTTCATTAAAATCACATCAATGTAAATCTGCAATATTGCAGGTGACATCCGGATGGACGGGGCAGAGTCGAGGCTTCGCACCGCTCTTGATTTCATTGTAAGGGACAGATTATCCATCACTCTAATGTCGTGTCATATCTTGCCTTTATGCAAGAATGCTAAATTTAGCAAAGGTACATCCATTTGAGGGATCTTTTTAGCTCCTGCTCGAGGAATTTTGAATTATGAAGCAAAAGAACAAACATAATGCAAATTATCATGTGCTTTTTCCTGCAAAAAAAAAAAAAAGAAGGAAAGCAGCCGCACCATGTGTGTTACCAAACATTGCAAACCTTTGAAGCCTAAAGCATTCCAGCTCACCTTGTAAAAGGTATCGACTCATCTCAAAGTCTGATGTTTTCTCTGCATGTAAAACGGTCTTATTATACTTTTAGCAAAAGTTTGGGTTTGTCAGTAAACTTGCACAAAGGTTCAGGTGAAACCGAAAAAGGTGAAAATCAAAATTGCCAGGGTGGGGCAATATTATTCCGTTTTATTTTTTGTTGTTGATAAAAACAATAGCACTGCAAGTAGAAGTTTTACAAGCGTTTCCAATTTTAGAAAAAAATTCTCCGACTCCAACTGTTTGTTATACAACTGAACAGATACATTTCCTGGTTCGACTATGATTCTTTTTACATCGTTGAATAATATCCGATGCTATTTCAATCACACTGCAAACCAAGCAAGCTTGCTGTGTGTTTGACCATTGCAAATGTAACTGAAGCCTTTGTCTTCATGTTTTAGTTGATGTGTTCAACAGAGAAAATGTTTCCTTTATAGAACACGTTGACCACTGAGCTGTTGGAAACGATACCACAGTAATCCCATGAGTGCACTTAGCCCCCCATACAGCTTTGTTCTGGAACTTAGGGACTCTGTTATGTTACACATTATGTATGTATATACACGATTGCCATCTGTTTTTCTTTTTTTTCCATCCAATGTTCTTATTCCAGTGTGAAAACAAGCCAATATGACTAAAATAATAACTTTACATATACAGAGATGTTTTCTTTCTTTCTTGTTTTTTGCTTTGATCCCAGCCATGAACGATACAATGTGAACACAGCTTTAACGCATCACTACAACATACACAGTATACTGAATATGAGCATTGAGTAGTAAATTAGGGACTTTGGAAGTAAGAAATATGTTAATCACATTTACATTTACAACATAAATCAAATACTACACCACAACACAGAAGCAGAACTTCTAAATGATATACATCTTTAAAAAAGGATGCGGGAAAAACCACTGTGTAGGTAATTATTATATATCACTGATGCATTCAGCACAGTTCATCAAGAATGGGTAAGAATAGGTGGGAATAAGGCAACTGTGCGTGTTTTTCAGGGATCTGTCCTCAGACTGCTCTATCACATGCTCCCCCTTACCACACATTAAGGATTTCCACCATCCTGAGTGTTTCTATGGTACTAACATACACATTTACAGCAGTTTATCATTCCTCCATTAAATCAATGAGTGGCTGAGCCACGATTTTTATCCAAGGCAATGTAAAAAAGACCACATTTATTGGACTTTTTTGGACCCCAAAAAAGTGACGTTGAAAAGTTACGGTTCACCTTAAATCCATGGCATTAGAGGCTACAAATCAAGCTAGAAGGCTTGGAGTGATTATAAACGCAGAGCTGAAACTTTTACAGCCAAATAAAATATATTACCATCCAAAAATATAGCCAGAATCAAAAGTTTTCTGTAAAACTTGTAAATGCCTCAATTCTTAGTGGGTTGTATTAATGAGCAGCTGCAACTGGCCCAGAATGCTGCAGTCAGTCTTACTAACCGATAAAGTGGATCGTGTCCTAAAAATCACTTCACTGGTTACATGTGGGTCGGAGCAGCGAATTTACAACATTACTAATGGGTCACAATGTACAAAATGGCCTCGGACCAAAAGCATCCATACCCCTCACTTCTCTGGGATTAGTTTACTCTGGATTCCCACAAACACAACCAAACAATGAATGGGTGGATTAGGTTTATTTTTCACATTTGGTTTATTTGCCTCTTTATTGCCTTCCTTTGTGGTTATTCAAGTTAAGAGTGTGTGGTTGGAATAAAATATATAGATCACAGGATGCAAACAGCCTGGAGAGAGCGTAAGATTTAATAAGCGAATGCTTCTTCTTATTCCTTTTGGAGCATGTTAAGTTTATATTTTCTCATTTATTATGTTTGAAATAAAATAAACAAAGGAATGAACAAAGTGAAAGAACATTCCAGTTGATTTTTGCACTATCACACAAACTGCCACAAACTCTGAAATCTGCTGAAACAGTCTTATAATGCCAAATTAGATTCCTTCTTTACAAAGGAAAGATCTTGCATTTTCTTCCTGTTGTGAACTTTATTGATTCATTATTGAAATATTGACGGGGCCACTGGACTGGAGAGGAAATACAGAGAAAGTCGCAAGAACAAAAAGCAAAAAAAAAAAAAAAAAAAAGAATAGCAGCAACAAACAAAAGCAAGAACAGTACAACATCACATCCAAAAGAAGGAAATTGTAGAGTGACTTAATACTACTAAGCCCAGAAGCAATGCTTTGGTTCAGTTGGCCAAAACACTTCGACAGAAAGGCACAATGAGGGATTTAACCACTGATTATGGGATTTGGAGATGACCGGCTCTGCCAAATAACACCAGTCAAATATAAAATAAACTTTTTTTTTTCTAAACCTGGATAAGCTTTACTGTAAAAATGCATTATTAAAACACAGATTTTGTCCATTTCACTGCTTAATGTTCATGTTTTGTTTAATTCTAAAAGATAAAACATTGTTTGAATTTTAAGTTCTCTCAAATTTTCCAATTAGTTTGGATTGTTTGAGATAAAAAAAAAAAAAAAAAAAAGATTGGTTACTCATCACTGAGTGGCTACTGAAAGTGAAGTAATTGGATCAGTTGAAAGACAATTCAAAGCAGTGCATAACAGGAGACTGGAATTGGGTTTTTTTCTTTTCAAACTGCTCATCATCATCAACTAAGAAAAACAAAACAAAAAAACAACACCTTTCATCCACATTCTTTTTGGGCTGAAGTAGGCAGCGGTGAAGACTCTTGGTTTTGAACCGAAAAGAAAAGAGTGCTCGTATTGAGAGAAGTGAGACAAGAGAAGCAAAAGGTCTCAAGTTGAAAATTCAATCTGATTCACCAAACTGCTTCTAAAGTGGCGCAGAATAGGCATGAAACTGCTTGAACGGCTTCTCTAGCCACTCAGCTAAATGCCTCTTAGAAACGTATATGTGTCCTGAAAAAAAAGATAACCGATTGCTCAAAAAGCTCCGGCCCAAAGCCAAAATTCTGCTGTTTAAGCAGCACTCGTATCATCCAGCACAAAGTAAAATAAGAGCGTGAGCTTCTTTTTCTTTGTAATATCACCCAATCCATGCCAGCTGCTTTACTAAGATGCAATAACAGAGTGATGGCAGCAGATTTTGATTCATCAACATTGGCTTCGAGTTGTTAATAAACTCATCATATTTAGATTCAAACACACTGTTGGAAAGAGGAGGAGTGACAAACTCCATTATGCCATGGAAAGACAACAGATGTTATTCTGTTGATTGTTTCTATAAACTGAAAAAGCCTAACAAAATGGGAGAGATAAGTTGGAGTTCTATTCAGAGAGGCGGCTTTAAGTCAAGTGACATTTGTTTGTGTCTTTGCAATTCTAAATAAACCTCCTGAGCGCGTTGAAACCCTGACTCCTCATCTCTGTCTCTGAAAATTCCACAAAAGTCGTCAAAATCTCGTAGAGTCCATCTGGATTCAACAAAGATGTTATTTTCTTCAATAATCAGTCTAAAATGTATAATTTTCATTCATTTTTTGCTAAAATTCAGTGTCAAATACATTTCCTCAATCCTCTCATATTATTGAAAGGTTTTTTCCACAAAAACAAAGTTTTAAGTTTTAAATTCTATTTATATTTGGGGGGAAGTAACCATGCTTGCACTTGAATATCGTAAAAGATCCTCCCTACTGTTCCTGGAGCTCTGTCTGTCTGCCTGAGTCTATTAAACTTCAGCCTTAGCACAGCCTGTCTGACAGTGGAGGGCAGGTGGATTTTAAACCTCTTTATAACCCTGTCAATGAAGCGGCATCGCTCCTCCGTCTGTCTGCAAGTGTGTGCACGCGTGTGTGTGTGTGAGTGAGTGAGAGAGTGCACGGGGTCTGTGCTTTAACTCCCATGTGCCAAGTGTGCGAGTGCCTGACTCACCTCCAGTGAGGGTCTGGGATTGCAGAGAAAGAAAGACAGGTCTGAAGGTTAATCTGAGGTTGGTACAGTTCATCAGATTCCTGAGGTGATGTGTGGCAGCCACAGGAACCGTCAGAGGCAGAGCCTGGAGAGACAAATGCAGAAGTGCAGCATCAACAACACCGACTAATAATAAACCTTCCTCGCTCCGTGGAGAAGTAAACAAAAGAAAAAAAACACATGAGACACGTCTGACAATTTGAGGCATCATTAATGTTGTACCGGCTTTTTTGTTTTCATTTAGAGGAAGCAAAACACCTGTTAGGCATGTTTTCTTAGCTGACTCAGCCTTTTTTTTTTTTATTTTGCCTGCAAGTACATGGCAGGAATGGAGTATTAATGATTTGACAGTTTCTGCCCAAAGCAGGAATCGGTGACAGCCCAAGATATGGGCTTATTTAAAACTTATTCATGCGTTTACATTTGCAACGTCAAGTCCAACTGCTACAGAAAAAAATTAAACAAAATAGTTTTTAGAAATAAGAAACTGATCAATTGGAACAAAGAAAAGTGTGTATAAAAAGTAATATTGACTTTATTCTCCACAATGAGACGTGTGAAATGAAGGGAAACTTCTTGTCTTGAGGTAATCCCGTCATCTCATGAGAAAGACCTGAAAAATCAAGGACATTCCTACTAACCTGGAGTGTCCTTTATGTTCTTCTGCTGATTACTAATGCCGACACACTTAACCGAGTGAAGAAACCTCCTTCACATCATCGAGAGGATCTTAACATTTAGTTGAAACACACCATTTTGTCTAAGCATAGCCACTCCAGCATTGTTGCACGCTCGTAATCTTGTTAGCCGAACGATTACCAACTAGACGACGAGCTGAAAAGTCATGTTTGCGCTTTATATTACAACATCAGCAATATCATTTGAGAGGAAAAAAAACTAACTCCTGCAGCATTAACCTATTTCAAAAATAAATACACAGCATGGGAATGCAGCTCAAACATTGTTGGCTTTGTGCGGCATGTTGTGGAGAGGGCTTGCAATGACGAGAGGAAATGAGAAAATGCAAAATAAAAAAAAAATTAAAAAAAGACATTCAGATTAAGAATACTAAGCCTCCTGAGGCACAGCCTCTTCAGCCGGCATATGAAAAGACCCAGAGTGAGACCTGGCATACGCTCTGTTGGATTACAGGAAGGAGAAGAAAAAAAAAAAAAAGGAAAACGCCTCCCATCAAGAAAAAAAATGATTACAGCACCTCTTAACCATCGCACATTGCTATGAGAGAGTTGAATGAATGAATAATTACAACAAGGAGAAGCCGGGAGGAAGGTGAGGCGGAGAAGGAAAGAAAAGGGGGGAGTAAGAGGCTGAAGGGGTGTTAGGTTTGCAAACAGGTATTTAAAAGTCTGACATTCATGAATAATACGGCATTCATGAGCAAACACTATGGGTTGGATGCGATTTTGTCTCACGGTAATGCAGGCAGTGAAGAGTACATTTCCCTTTCCTATTCTCCCAAAAGGGCCCTTGAAAAAACCTGGGGAGGGAGGCTCAGTACGCAACTTTTACAAGAAGAATACGCAGAAAAGAAAAACTCTATCACAAAGACGGCTCGATGAATACAATGAGGCCTATTTACAATGAGATTGATGGAGCATCCAAACAATCGACGTAAAGTTTGCTGAATGAATACACGAACAGCGCCGGTATTGGATTGAGATTTTTCTTTATTTGAACGTTTTATTTACTATCGGGTGGAACAAGCGCACTAAGCAATCCACTTGTACAAAGTCATTCACGTTTAAACCCGACGCTATTGAATCGCGTTCAGGCTGATGTCATTTTGGGGAAAAGTGTTTGAGAGCATGTCAGGTGCCGACTCTCTTCTACAGCATTTTGAATGGAGACATTAATAAGCATTTGTGAACATAAAACAAAGCTACAAACGAATATAAATCATTACAACCAATAATTTTTGTGAGTGTTCTTGTTGTTTTTGAGAAAATAATGCTGCAAACTGAAAGTCGAGTCATAATCTCAACGTGCCTGGAGCTTCATTCAGCACTCACCATTGCTCCCTTTATTCACTGCTAAACTGGACAAACACTCACTGGTTTCAATTTGTATCCAAAACTCTTGTTGTTAAAGCTCCTCCATACTGACAGTCCCTTCTAGTAGATTCATCCGTCTGGTCGTACTTAAAGCCCATACATCCTTTGGTCGCTGGTCATTTCAGTTTTGTGCTGCAAATAACTGGAACTAAATGTAAAAGACCTTCAAACTTTCTACATTTATCCTGCCCTCCTCTTTCACAAATACAAACAATAATGAAGCGTGACTGCTATTGCTTTTAACCTTTATCAATTATCAATTTCTTTATATATCTAACAGTAAACACTGTAAAAACTTCTTTCTTTCATTTAGGATTGTGACACTTTATTATTGTGTGTATATGTTTGTTTCTATGGGTTTTTATTCTTTGTGTCTCTTCACCACATCTTTGTAGTTGTCACTGCAAATGACTTGATCTCATATAAATAAATCAATAAAAAATAAATCAATTGAATAAATAAATAAACAAACACCACTAGCCCATGTACCATGTGTGGGTTTGTTCTCGGGTCTGGTGTTGGATTGGAGTCACGGTAAGAGGGTAACCGGCCCAGCATGTTCATTTGTTTGGTCGACTGGTTGCAAGTTAACATATTGTCATCACGTTCACACTCACTGAAATACTTGCATATTGGCCACAAAGCTCAAAGACACTCAAATTACCTTGTTGTTAGATTGTTCATTTGTTTCCAAAATGTTTGATGCCTTCCGTGTTCACTCTATCAGCAGTTTCCAGGTCTGACTGGCAAACAGGAAGTAGGAAGTCCTCAACTTATTATGGTGAAGCGAATGGAATGTACCAAGTGTGACAGAGATTAGGTGCAGCATCAATCATGTCAATCACTGTAAATGCTTTAATTTCCTTGGATTTATGTTATTTAAGGACTTTGGTGAGACTGTAAGATGGTGCTGAGTGTGAGTGTATTGTAGCACCTCAAAGTAAAGTAGATTAATTTTTTTGATGTTTTGGTTTGCAAACAGGCAGTTATATAAGGCCTGCTGGGGGTGATGGTGGCACTGCCTGCCTGCGGACATTTTTTTAAAGTGCTGTGGACCTGGATTAAGATACTGGCCATTATCAGGAGCTAAGTTTCAGCATACATGTTTGCATTTACAAGAGTTGTTCATAGTAAGAAATATTGAGATGTAAAATATTAAGGTTCATCAGAAGTTCACAAATTTTGATTTAAATTAGACAGTGACCACAAAAACTACAATTACCTCCAGTAAACAGGTAAAGACGGCTCCATCTCAACCTGGTTGCAGGTTAAATTAATATACAGATTAAATTAATATTTAGATCTGAAAAATATATATAATTTATTAATATTATCCACTACATTCACAAGACCGTCAGAGTATCATTAATGCAAATGATAGTCAGGACCTTGCCTCATAATAAGCAAAGCAGACAGGCAGATCAGCTTCACCACGCTCTTCGGCACGTCTGCCAAAAGCTTCCATGGCAACAGGATTCAAGTCAAGAATATAGCCATCTTATATGGAGGTCAAACATCTTCTACAATCTACCACTTTTCAACATTTGCCAGCTACTCGTGTCTTTCTTCCCTGCATGATGAACTAAAATCCTAGATGCTTATATGAAATTTTTTTTTTTTTTTAAAGTCACATTGATGGCGAGCCAAGGATTTATAAATCATCTAAACATATATAACAACATATAACAAATGCTTATTCACTTAAAATATGATATTTGATCTACAAACAGACTCCTTTGATGATAACTAAGGTCTTCATCCAATAGCCTAAACCTCATTCATCAGAGAAAACAGTCACATCGTCAAGTTTTTACTTCAAAAACATTAAAAAGAAAGTTGAGGGCAGTTTATACAACAGGAACAATCAAAGCAAACAGCTCTGATTTGAAGCACTGCTGTGTCTGTAAATTGGATCCAAACATGAGTACGAGTCTAAATGAGTAATTGAGTTAGTTCGAGCGCTTTAGGTTACGTTTCACACACACGCGGAACAAAAAGAGGGTTTTTTTGAACAGTCCGCCCCGACCGGCTGGGGGTCACGTCTTCAAACGCAGTGTCAGCTCTGGGGAGCGGCTCCGCAGGGCAAGAAAACACCCGAACATCTTACACTCTTGACATCAAAATGAAAGAAATGAAAGGCATGAAATTCTCTCTGTGAGGAGTGCCAACACGCGCAGACCTCCCGATCAGGTGGGGTGCAGCGAAGCGGCCTATCGCAGGGTAAATACAGCCACACTTGCAATCCAACTATGTTCTACCAAGAGGCTTGTGGGGATTTTCTGTTTTTTTAATTTGAATTCTATTCTTCTCAACGAGGAACACCTCCAATTCACAATATGGCCAGTTTCTCACATTCAAGCCCTCCTACGCACACACACACACACCTCCTGTTTTTTTTCCCCCCTATTCTATATCAATCTCACACTTCCTCCCCTCCTTTATACTCCCTTTCTCTCCCTCCTGCTCGCTACAGTGGTTTGCCATGGCTCTTACCTTTTCCCCTGTAGGGCTGTGTGTCTGCTGTAATGAATTGTACTTAATTGCCAACTGGGAGCCGCAGCCTTAAATATAATTCTCAGGACACTTAACCCGGGTCCCAGTGAATGATAAACACACCTTAATAAATGGGCCTGTGGTAGGAGCGGAGAAGAAAATAATTTTTCTCTTCAGACCCCACAATGGCACAGGAAGGGATACACACAGAATGTACTATAAAAGATGAGGGGGGAATAATTACAGTCCACATCGTTCACTGTGACTATATTAAGACTGGACATTATTATGGTATTATGGAAAAACCTGAATGAAAAATGCAAATATCACAAATAAAACTTTATGACGTTTCACAACCATTCTTAATTTGTACTCTCTTGCCAACTCAGGGTCAATTGCATTTAGTGCTACCTAAATACAAAGAAATTTAAATTGAACTCAGTATAATGTCAACGTCAGTTAAATTCTATGGTTGCATGTTTGTGTCTGATGTATCTGATCCGTCTGTATGCCAGTAATGAAAGGAATTTTCTGAGGTGAAAGCTTGAAATGGCGCAAAGGCAACTGGTGAACTGAAGTTACTCAAAACTGAAAAATAAACGACATTTCAGAATTTCACAAAAAGTATATTTTCACTTACAAATTCTTAAAACTGTTCTGCAGCAATGGATGTTGTTCAAGCCTGGAAAGTAACTGATTCCTACAGGCGTTCCATCATTTTTTGGATTACTTACAGTCCTCTGTCGACATGAAAGCAGTGTTGGAACACACTATGGTAACAAACCCTTGTGAGCATCCGTCGAACTGTATTGTATTCCATAAATTAGTTTGTTGATATAAAAAATTGCCAAGAAAGAGGCCTTATTGGAAGAGTGGAAGAGTGGAAGCGTGACACCATGGAAGAGTGACATACCATCATAGCACGAGTCAAACTTGTGGAATGCATTTTGGTTTATAAAATTGACTCCGTGGTTTATTTTTTTTATTCTAATTAATTTCTTTGCTTGGTTTCATTGTGTCAGACCCTGATCAGTGAATTCACTCAAAACACCTGCAGAGCCTCGTGGTGGATCGTTCACAGTTTCCTGAGCCTGTAAGTGGTTTCTCAATCCGGTTCAATAGGCTACTCAATCATGGAGAAGACTGCTGACTTCACAGTTGTCCAGAAGACCATAATTGACACAAAAGTTAATTGCAAAAGAAGCTAGTTGTTCTCAGAGTGCTGTTTTAAAGCATATTAATGGCAAGTTAAGTGAAAGAAGTGTGGTCGATAAAAACTCCTTTCATGAATTGGGGGGAGATTCTCAAGGAGTGGACTGCAATTGGAGGTGATGCTTCAAGAACCACCACACACAGACCTAAGACCTTGGCTACAACTTGTGTTAAATCACTCCTGAACCAGAGAGCATCAGTCACCTAGGCTACGGAGAGGAAGGACCGGACTGTTGCTCAGTGGTCTCTCTCTGTATTTTATTTGGAGTCACATACTCCAAGCTTCGTGTTTCCACAACTCCATAGAGAATCTACTGTCAAGAGGAAGATGAGAGAGACAGACACAATAATAGTGATGAGCTGAAGGTGACTATCAAAGCATCATGTATGCAGCATTTCACCAAAATCAGCCCAAACCAAATGTCGATCTTTCAGTAGAGCAACATTTATATAAATCCTCTTTAGATATTTTTCTTTTCAATGGGTCTAATGTAAAATTCAAATTTACTGTGATACTGCATTTGTTGCTGTAAGCCATAATCCTCAATATTTAAACTAAGAAAATGTCTGAAATACATCGCCCAGTGTGGCAGAACATGGTTCC
Source organism: Parablennius parvicornis (assembly GCA_900302745.1). NCBI lineage: Eukaryota > Metazoa > Chordata > Actinopteri > Blenniiformes > Blenniidae > Parablennius > Parablennius parvicornis. Next base: position 36,432 of record OMNM01001933.1, on the reverse strand, counting down.
CTCTTGAATTGAATCGCTGAAATATATCAACTTTTCAATGATATTCTAATTCACTGAGATCCATTGTTCACATAACTGAACCTTATCACATCCTTATTGAATCGTTTCAAACGTAACAGCAGTAATAAAACTGGATTCTACATTTATGGTTGATACAAATGGAGTTAGCCGACACTTTTATTCAAAGTGACGTCGATTTAAAGTGTGATACAACCTGGAGAATCTCAAGATATGGGACCAGTGTCTTCTGTCGGGTTTCTCACTTTGAAAATCCTCAAAGTACAGACATTCACCCGCTCTATGTTTTGACTTCAAAACCATCTGTTAGATGTCTATTTAAGGAAATCAGGGTGATTTACCACAACTTACAAATTGCTGTGATATGTTACCCTAAAAAAAAAAAAAAAAATACAAATCACATAATTTCAGTTCGACAGTGTGTGATTTTAGCAGCAATTTTACCCTTCAGCCGTGACACCAACACACAACCTTCACTTATCTGGAACGATTCCTGTTGAAGGGTTTCATTTTCACATGAGACATATGGAGACGCCGAAAAGATTACTTTGTGAATTGGCTAGAATCTCCATTTCCAGAGTTTGACTCTCTCGAGGTTGTCACTTCAGTCTGCAAAATTGCAGCTTGCTGACTACAAATTAGAAGGTCTTTTATCTCCTAAGGCCCATAGTTTAACAAAAAATAAATGTAAAAAAATACCAGGAATTTGAGCTGTAAATGTGCTGCTATTATCACCGCAAACTGTATAAAAGCTACTTTGGATAGCTGAATGGCCACGGGAACTGTAACTAGGCTGCAGAGTAATTATAATCATGAAGCAATTCAACTTGGAACTTGTCAGGAGTCCAAAGTCAATGTGTTGTTTTTTTCTTCTTTTTTTTTTTTCCTTTATATATCCAATATACCCCAACTTGCACAGATGTGGTCATGTCCAGAAAGTGTTTGCAGCCAAGCAGATCGACTGTACTGGTTATGACACTCATGCATAATAGACGCCACACAAGGCCTTGAGGAACCGAGAAGCATAGAAAAGATAACGCAGGGAGCAGTTTTGGTGTCCGGCCAGGAGGAAGAAAAAAAAAAAAAAAAAAAACTCCCACTCTTGCTTCCACCATCCCCACCCACCCACTTCCTCCACCTCAATTCTGACACATGCTGCAAATGCAAAGCCAGATCAAAGTCAGAGTAGCCCTTATGAATAAAAGACTACAACCCATCTGTGCAGCTGCAGAAAGGGTAGCGGTTCTAGTGTGTCTGGTAGGAGAAAAAAAAAGCAGAGCAAAATCTACACATACAGAATTGAGCTGCTGTTGCTCCTCGACTCCCCCACGGGACCGAAAACCCTCAGACCTTGCCATCTCTCTTGGCAACCAACGGCAGAATCAATTGCTTGTGAAAATACATGGAAAAGACCAATTTGATTTAATGAAGACATAATGATGATGACATTTATAATATGGAAAAAAAAAAAAAGCCTGTGTCTGTGTATGAGCCATACAGACACAGCTGTGAGGTTATAAGGTTAGGATAAAGGCTACTACATTGACAAGACATCTGCCCTTACTCTCTACATCTCGCTGATCCATCAAGCACTTCTTCACCTCTGCAGCGTTATCAGCTACATGAGCGTTCCCATGCGGGCAGTTCAAAGCTCCCCCATTTTCTATGGTTGAGGAAGAGGTCACAGCTAAGTACGCATTTATCAGTGGATGTCCATATCTTAGTTGTCAGGCTCACTCCGGTACACACCACACATACTCCGTAGCGTCTTTCTATAGATGACTTGAAACTAAAGTCATAAAGTTGGTTTTGTGAGGGCATCAATAGTTTATCAATAATAATACAAATAAAAATCCTTTTGCTTTGAATTTCTACTTCTGAATAAGAGATCGGCTGTTATTCTTTGATCGAAATCCTTGTCGTCAAAATCTTGCCTTAAAGGTTTTTTGTTTTTTTTCTTCTCTACGCGCTTTGAGTTCTCCGGAGTTCACCGGTCCCCGCGCTTCTCTACGCGCGGGGACCGGTGTCTTGGGCAGAAGGACTCTATATGATTGGACAAGTAAGTTGACTTTCAAAGCATGAGCCCAAAGATTCATTGATTATTTTGATATTGCTGTAACTTTATATTTGCCAGTTAGCCTTTAATACAGAGGTGTTCAAACTATAGCCTGAGTGCAAACTGATATATAATTGTAATGTTGCCCACTGATGAAACTCCCCTTCATTGCTTGGTGAGGACATGAATAGTTTCAAGGTTGTGTTTAAACTGCGGGCAACTGCAAAAGCCTCAATTTCAAAATGGCGCCTGACTGACATGCTAAAGACTAGTTCTCTTCGATTTTTGTTAAAAGGAATTTGAGCAGGTTTTGAGACTTCCTGGCGACTATTCTGTGTGGAAAAAAAAAAAAAAAAAAAAACAGCCACTGCAAATATTTCAAGATTTTTGGATCAATTTTGGAAGGTCTGTTTTGTGAATCGCTGGTGTATTTTGTCCAAGCCCAGAAAATCAGGGTCTAGTTCATGTTTCATAGGCGCTGCATTATGTGAGAAACGCGCAGGAGAGTATAGGATTAACAACAGTCTCTTCAAAAAAACCACAAATCTCACACCAGGCGATTTTCCTAAAAAGCACTATGAGGCAGCTCGACAAGCCGCTGTCTGATTCCGCCTTGGCACAAACACACCTCGGCATCAAAGATGTATAATCACTGCCCGCCAACTGCTGAGGACACAGCACGCGCTGGACCTGGGAAAGTTGTGTGAAGGAATAGCTAGTGAGAGTGATAAAAGTATTATCAGTAGCAACGGAGTTACATATGAAAGTTGAAGGATGAGGCTGTAATATTTTATATGATTCTTGCTGTGTACAAATCTGTTGAAAAGATCAAAAAAACCAAGGAACATGTCCAAGTTGTGAGTAAACTCGTGTGCAGCCAAGACCTGACGGAGATTTTTTTTCTCCGCTCAGTCTTTACTAAGTACACAGGCACTGTAGTCTATTTTAAAATACTGTACGCTGCCCCGCTGCTGTATTTTTACTGACGCTCCAACAAAATTATTTTTTCTCTAGTTGAATATTAGTTCAAGAAAACTAGAGCAAACTGCTGTTGGAAAACAAACAACGACAATTTAAATGTATGCACCAATGTCAAATTATATTAAGTTTCTTGATATGCATTAACAATATCGGTATTTTGTTGAGAACACTTCCTGTCCTGCACCTCCTGTAGAGACAAACGTATATATAATACTTCCATATTCCCCAAACACATTTGATAGTCCCAGTACACTGTATCTCTAGTTATCCTTCCAGGGGACTGTAGAAACAATATCTATAGAGGAGCAGAAAGGTTAACTTTTGATGATTTAATACATGATATGGTAAAATCTATAAACCACTTTTACTTTCACTACCATAATTTAAACAAAAATGCATGGTCTGACTGAAAAGAGTGAAGCATTTTTGTTTACGTTCTCCATTTTGCTCTGGTTTATTGTTTTGGGGTTTTCGTTATTAATTTTTTGTAATTTTGATGTAACACACTAACTGAGCTGTGGAGATAGTTACAACAGCCTTCACTTATTCTTATCAAACCAATATTAATGTGAAATGCAACCGACAAAATGGCTGATTGAGGCGTTAAAGTACTAAAAAGAATAAAAACATGGCTGTTATTTAATTTATATAAATAACATCAAACAGTAAAACGCTCTCATGACGGGACAAGTGTTGGTAGCAGGTTGTTCACCAGTTTTACCAGTGACTGCTTCAATTACAGGTTTGTTTTTGTGCAAGAGCTCCCTGCTCGTGGTAATTGGAGGTAATTATCACAAACACCACTGAGCATGAAAATGGATAATACTGAGTCCAGCTGTCACTGATTTTTAGCCAATCCTAAGGTTGGTGGTGCAATCTCATATCCTGCCTTGTCCACATTTCTAAATGTTCTTGGGCAAGACATTGAAACCCCGATTAGCTTCGAATGAAAATCAGGAATGTGAAGGTGAATAACAGAGTGAAGAGTATTGAGATTAGTGAATAAAAGATTTGTCAATGGAGTCCATTTACCATAACTCAAACCTAGAGCTGCAACTTCAAAACAGTCTCGAGCCGAAACAGCAAAGTCATGCTTTTCTTCTCATATTTGTACTGGAGTTAGGATTAGTACGGTTTAAGGATGAGCTGATTATCAGAAGCAGTGGTTTCATAGTTTGAACAGACTTCCACCCAGGCAACAGGTTACAGGAACAAATTGTCAGACACAGTGAAACGGAGGAAGCAGCAGAAATACTGTACACTCACTAAAAATTACTTCCACTTCCGATGGGCTCATGATCATTTACACCGGATTAATCACAATGACAAAGTCATATTCAGGTAAATAGCTACCGAATAACAATTTTCCCAAACATATTACAGGATTATATAAATGACTGATACAATCCTGATGAAGATACATCTAGTAACTCCAATACCCTAAATTCCAAAATCTTTGACAACCACAGACAATCATGTCAAATACTTACAGTTTTAGTGGTTCGGACTTACATTACATTTAACCCATGAAAGATTCCAGTTCTGATATGATGTAAACTTGCTACCTGTAAACCAAAGTACCAAGCTTCCATCTGTACAAACAGAACCATTTGATCTTGTTTCCGTGTTCTACCAAATGGTGCTTCCCCAGATAATTACCATTACCTGGGTTTTATTCTCTTAGTCTTACCCCGAGGAAACAAGCAGAGGCAGGGAAATACTCTCTGATGTGATATGCCCAGCACAGATGCATTTACAGTGTGTTATTAATCACAGGAAGATCATTTGCTCCTCTGAGCCGCCCAGGAGCTTAATTTCATTTGTTCCCATCGATTTAACGGCCATTTCAGAAAGGGGGTGGGGCGGCGCGGGGAGTGTCGGCTCGATACAAGCTATTGATCAGAAACTAAATGACCTTGTGTACACAGTGACCGTGGAAACCGACCAAGTGATGCGGGATGAATTACATCATTCAAAGGTCTTGGCGGGTTTATGTGGAGTTAAAGCTCTACGTGGTCAGAGAGGTCTGCTGCTGGTCCTGCAAGCACAGATGGACGACGGCTATGCACATGCAAATGACCGACGCGATGCATACACACCTGCCCACACAAGCACCAACCATCTTCGTTTGAGCGTAATTAATCTTTCAGTTCATATTCCGCAGCACTCCTCCACCACCATCATCCCCCCAAGGAGCACTGTCATGACAACCAATTCCATTAACTATTTTCCATGCCTCCACTCCTGCATGGCATGGCGAGTCAATTATGAAAACCTTGTGACCTTTTGGTCGTTTTTCAGATGAACTACTATTCCCAGGTATAGCACGGCATCACAGCTAACTGGATGCGGGGGCTGGGGTGGGGGTGGGGAGCAATCTCTTGGTGCGCAAACAAACATTGTTTACACGAATTACATGCTATAGGAGATGATTAACTACCCAGCTGAACCCGGGCTCCACTTTGGCAGCAGTCCCACAACACAATTTATGAGATCTTGTGCATTTGTGTGCATGTGTGCGTGAATTGAAAGGGGGGAGGTTTTGAACGCAGGAGGGTTAATAGAATAATGAGAGCGCTATTCTGTGAAGCCACCAAGCAAGAGTAAGTGCCACTAAATGAACTGCTCCTTTGTTTGAGTCCATTTGATTACTTGGGTGGCAGTGGAAGATGTGATTCCATTCACATTTCTAATCCTAATCTTGTTATACTACAGTCCACCACTCTCCCCTCGACAAATCCACCTGCCCACACACACTTCAAGGTAAGTGTGTGTATGCACTCCTGCCTGCGTGTGCGCGTTAAGTAGGGGAATGATGGATATATCTCGTTGCCTGGCTTACCTTATCAGTAGAAGGGCCAGTATGGGTTTCATCAGGAGGTTGATGAAGCTGGAGATACATGTGAGCCGGGCAGCTTTTGAGGAAGAGAACACACACACAAAACAAGATTGGCTTGTCTTCACGGCAAAATAAATGGTGTTGCCGAAGCTGAGATAGTCAAAGACGAAAAGGCGAGACAGCTTTAAGGTGCGGCACGTTTGATAAGGGCTCTACTGTGATTAAAAAAGGTAAAAGGAAAAAGGGGAAACACGCAGCCTAATGCAGTTCTCACTGATGGAAAACTGTCAAGAAGTTTCTTCTGTTTGCTTGGCAATTGAGCACGTTGAAAATAAGATAATGTGTGTGTAAC